>CANUEP010102186.1:0-159013 GCA_947857235.1 Jatropha podagrica
GGCGGCGCTGCTGCTGCTGGTGGTCTGGCAGTTGCAGCGGCAGGGAGAGCTGGAGCTGCTGTGGTGCTGCAGTCGCAGAGAGGGAGACAGCGAGCGGCAGGGAGAAGGAGAGGAAGAAAGAAAGAAGAAGAAGAAGTGGTGGCCGGCGTGGCTGGAGGAGGTAGTGGGCTGCAGTGGAGATGGCGGCAGTGATGGTGGCTGTGCAGCAGAGAGAGAGAGGAGACGAGGGCTGTCGATCGAGGAAGAGAAGGAGAGAATTTAAAAAGAATTTTTTTTTTTTCAAAAACAAAATGATTAAATGAAATAATAAAATTTTTTAATAATTAAATAAAACAAACCGTCCAAGGTAAATTGCCGGGGAGAAAAAAATAGTAACGCACAGTATTTTTCAAAAACATTCGATTCGGGTCTAATTTGGTAAAATAATTGGTCTGATCTTTAATCGAAAAATTTAGAGCGAACCAAAAATGATTTTTCGGTCCCAATAAATATTACGTGACGTAACATTATTGGCTACAAAATTTAGCGACTAAATTTAAATGAAAAATAATTTTGAAATAAAAATTTCAGGGTATTTCAACTAAATAAGTAATACAATAATATTTCAAATAAATAATCATTTATAATAAATCATAAACATAAAATAAAAAAATACTTAATTTTTTATTTCAATATAATTATTTAAATTCTCAAAATTATTATTACTATTAAAAAATATATTAATAGTGTGCATGTATTTTTTTTATGTAGGGCATACCCTACATTGTTTTTACTATTACATATCTTATAAAAGACTTGGTAGAATATTTGAGAATTAGTATATCTAAAGATGGCAACTTTTCAGCATATTTTAATGAAATACAATTTATCAATTCATTTTATTATTTTATTATTTTTAAATAATTTTATAAAATATTATTTTATTCTTCAATGATATTAATATTAGTAATTTAAATGTTGAGGGGTTTAAAATAGAAATAGAACTAGAATTTTAATATTACAGGACTGATTGATATATATATATATATATATATATATATATTTTTTTTTTTTTTTTTTGAAAATATAAATAAGACTTGCTATAGGAGAATTGAATTTTCAAGAATTTAATAATACTATGTGGCCGCAAGCATAATTTCTAATTTGATCAATTCAATTTGATGGATAAATACTGAGTTAATAATTTCTAAAGAGAAAATCTGATTTTCAGTGATTGGTTGCAGTTTGATTACTCAAATTAACTGACACCAAAATCTAAGATTACATTAATAAATTCCAATTAAATATGATCCATTAGTAAGATTTTCATTTTCTTTTATCTCTAACTTAGTTAATAATCAAAATTAATTCAGTCGAAATAATATGATAAAATACAATCCAAGTCAAAAAGACAAAAAAATTTTACTAATTAAATTCGGTTCAAAATGCTATCCAAATTGGTCCAACACTCACACTTAGAAGAAATAGATTTGAAAAGGGAAAAATTAATTAATTCCTATATAATAGATAGTTATAGTAGAGTCAGGCTTGCATCCCCAGGCATTCAACAGGTACAAATTACAAATGCAATGTATATTATGACAAACAGAATATATAAATGAAATGCAGGGAAGAAAACTCCACATCAGTAGACATGTTCTTCTATCATCTATTTTATCAAAATAAAACATAGTTTACTTCCAGTATAATTTGCTAAACTTTGGACTTTTATTCTTACCTATGAACAAGAAGAAACAACAAAATTTGGATAGTGCTGCCTAAATCTATATTCAGAGATAAATATTTTAGAATAAAAAGAGGAGAACTTTTTCATTCCAGCTAATAGCCTAGCAAGCTTCTAAATACAGTGGGTGAATATTATACACAAGGTTATTGATGACTAATACGTGCTGGTATTAACTACTTACCAGCCATAGATGGGATTTTCTACTTGTGGAGGCAAGAGATGCAGGTCTTTACAATGCTGCCTGTCATAGTCCCGTGTCCCGGGTATTGCTCCAGTACACAGTCTCAGGAACTCATTCCCCGTGAGGCAATAATGGGCAAATGCCAACCCCCCATCAACCATCCCAGACATATTAGGCAAGGAAGCAGATTTCAAAATCCTCTTTCCATTATTTTTGCCCAATTCCGAACCACCATTGTCATTGTTCAAGACCTTGTCAAGTTCAGAATATTGTATGAATCTCTGTGTTGCAGCCTCCCACGAGAGATGATATCTTTGCTCTGGAGTAAGAGGTTGCGGCTCATTTGCTAATGCTTCCTTCACTTTTGAAACAAAGTCCTCAGATGACTTGTAAGTTAAACAGTTTGGAAATGACCTGAAGAACTCATTTGATGGGTGATCTGCACATACAACAAATTTCCCCATCGCAAGCGCCTCAGCAGTAGCTGTGCAGAGCACATCGCTCACACTAGGATTTATGAAAACTTTGTACCTTCAAGCAAGGAGAAGATAATGTTAATAAACCAGAAAGGTAAATAGATAACATGCATAAAGCCGCAGAGAAAAGGATTTGCAAATGTTCAAAAGGACTAATTAAAGATACTCTAAGCCAGACATATGCACAAAGTACTTCACTGGTCCAGTCCTTGTTACCATTCCAAATTAGGCCAGTAGGCTAACTCAGGAAGTCAAATGATTCTATATCTTTTTTCCTTAAAATTATATTTTACTTGAGCAATGAAATTATAAAGTTATTCCAAATACAATTCTCCCCTCAGAACAACATTGGCATTGATCCAATAAAAGGCCTCGGTTCCCATTAGATTACTTACCCATGAAGAGAATCATCTGCATGATCTCGCCCTTTCAGAAAGTTGACATTCAAATCCAACTTTTTAGCTGCAATCTGAACTTCATGTGCATCCTCTCCATTTCCAAATACATCCAATTTGAATCCATCAAGCTCATTTTTGTGCTTTGATAGCAAATCTATCAACTCCTTGTATCCCTTAGCCCAGACCATCTTGCCAAGGAAATATGCTCCTTTTGAGAAGGCCTGCTGCCCAAGTTCTCTTTCTGCAGCAACCTTTTCTCCAATTTTCAGAAACTTTGGATTAACACCATGAACATTGCAAATCACAGATTTGGGTAAATCCTGAGTGGCAGCAGAAAGGCGAAGAACCTGAATAACAAACCCATATTTTAGTTGAAACGATAGGATGAACACCTGAAAACTAAAGATAATTTATGATAAACTTGTACAAACAAGAAAATTTAATTGAATTCAATCATCTCTTCCAGCAAACTACTAAGCTTAAGCCATAACTCAGAATTGAATGAAAGTAAGCAACTTGAATCACAAATTAGACAAATTTACCTTGTGACAGTATGCTCGGGTAACCCAATTGTTTATGTGTTTTACAAAGAAAGCTTGGAGAGCCCCATTCCTTTCCCTCTTGATGTATTCTAGGTAATTTGTGTGGACAACACCTACAACATGGTTAAACTTATCAGTCCAGCGCTTACCATGGTGATACCA
Organism: Jatropha podagrica; assembly: GCA_947857235.1. Classification (NCBI taxonomy): domain Eukaryota; kingdom Viridiplantae; phylum Streptophyta; class Magnoliopsida; order Malpighiales; family Euphorbiaceae; genus Jatropha; species Jatropha podagrica. The sequence goes on from CANUEP010102186.1 coordinate 3,486, forward strand.
ATTCAGATGTTCTGGTTCTTCCAAGATAGCAATGTCAGCGTCCTTCGACGGAATAAACTGAGAAGTATCTCCAGCTGGAATTATGCTTCTCCGTGATTTTGAGAACTAGAAAACGATGAGAACAAAATAGTCACGTACTGCTAACAATTAGTACTATCGAAATGACAGCGCAAAATCTAATTATCAATCACATACCTTTCCTGGATAAAAAGAGATTTTAAAATCAGCCTTAAAGCCAATTCTATCCTCAAGCCAGGTGCGGATATAATTCTCCTGCTCTTCTGGTGAACTAAAAGTGAGATTGTTGGGATAAACTAGTTCTTGATCGGACTGGCAAAGCCAAGGAACCAACAAAGTGACCTTCTGTTTTTCGGACTTCGATAAATACGCTGCTCGAAAAAGTGGATTTACAGCTGTGCCAGTCATCCACGGAAGACTAGCAGTAGTGACAATGGCAACATGCCTCTTCCCTTCTGTTGGGTTATGCTTTGATATATCAGTCCAAAAGCCACCATCATAGCTATGTCCTGTACTTTGAAGGACACTTGCTATCCTTAAATCCAGTTCATCGTTCACATTCTCATTATCCAATAAGGAGGATTCTCCTGTAGATAGTGACCGCAGTAAAATTTGATTCTTACGTTTACTGCACAAGCTTTCAACTATCTTGTCACATATATCTGAAATCATATTGAAAAACACAATTAAAGTTCAACAGCATTTCTATTAGCCAATATGAAGCACGATGTCAACTGAAAAAGAGGTGGGGGAAGCTATGGCACAAGGCAAGCAAATATAAAAATGCATATGTGGAATAATTTACTCATAGCAAGGAGAAATAAAAAAAAAATTATACTGGCTCTCCTGATTGTTCAGCTATTAACAAACTATAAATTGTTTTATCCAACAAATGCAAGCAGATTCCTCCTGTGAGAATCATGCGAAAAACACATTATGGCAATGGAAAAAAGGGGATTGGTGTAGAATAGTTTATTAATATTAATACTCCCATCCAGACCCCATTAAAATCTTAAAAAAGAAATGGCTGGGAAAACTGAACAATCCATCAACTTCCTTCCTGCCAGACACCTTACAAAATGATGAATCAAGAGACATGGCTTGTTTTTTTTCCCCTTCACAAGTGACAGGAAAAAAAAAAAAAAATCTTATGCTAACAGAGAGTACATTTGAAAAGATCAGAACAAAAAGATCAAAACAGTCAGCTACCAGGCATATTTCCTGGTTAAACATCGCAGGAAAAAAACAAAAACAATTTGCTATGTTATACGTCAAATTTCTATTGCTACACAATTAGAACTTTTAGAGGCTTACAAGTTACAGCCCAGTTATACAAATAAAAAACCAGATCCTAAATCTTAAGAGAAGTCCAATCTCTGTCATCCAATATTAACATAATTCAAGAGAAAGAAGGAGCACAAATACCCCTAATTTTAAAAGCCACTATGGTTGCACATAGTGTACTGCCAGTACGCCCCAGTAAAATCTCTTAAAACAATAATACGTACTTGGTCCTGCACCAACAAGAAACATCCTAAACCCTTTTTTTTAGAATCAAAAGTTAAAATTTGATATCCAGAATTCAAACAAATTATAATCATAGCATTTTGAAATTCATCCACCAGAATTTTACCTATTTTATCCAAAGAAATCAAAATACAAGTTAAAGTTGGTATAACAAAGCATAACTTGTTTTCATAAAGATTACTTGGTCAATAATTTCCTTTTATACTTTTGATTGCATCCAAACATGCAAACCAAGTCAATATAGAGAAGCATGAAATAAAATCAAAGATTCAAGACTATGTAAAGAAAATATGAGGAATCAACTAAAATGATGAGGCTCATAAAATAGCAGTAGCCAAATTACAAAAAGTATATTATAAATGGGGAGACAGGGAGCTGACAATTATTCATTTGCACTTGAATAAAGCACAAATTACTTGCCTCTTCTAACACCAAGTTGATCCAAAAATGGCCCTGACTGCCTAACAAAATATGCCAACAATTCCGGTACATCCAGTGGTGGTACTTCCTATATCAGATAGAGACAAAAAATCATTCAGCACAGTACACTGACTTAATGATGTATTTCCTCCTTTTGCATTAAATAAACATTGATTCTTAAAATTCTGAAAAGATTATACAAAGAACTAACAAAAGTTCTCTTGATTCACAGGAAACATTTGCAAATGCACTCATCACTAGAGAAATTAGAACCAAAATTAAAAATTATTTAACCCCAAAATAGAACGAACTTAAGCAACAAAACCAAATCAAACATTTGCTGAACAAGTTAAAGGCTAGAAAAAAAAACCTTGAACTTCATGAAAAAAGAAATGAATAATGAAAATAGAGCATAGGATCCATTTCCGTACATTTGTAAAAATCCTAGCCCAATAGCATCTTGTACAAATATATGACCATAGGCTAACAAACCAAAAGCTAATGAGAGGTGCTCACAACAGCATATGCAATATTATGATTGCAGATGCACACAGATGTCACAGAAAACCCTTGTAAAGAGAAGAATACATCTAAGCATCAAATACATATATAGTCCAAAGCCACAATTGGTTAATTGTGAAACAAATGAGAGAAAAGAGAGACCATATTTGTTAAATATCCCATAACTACAATAAATGACAACAGCATTTGACCCCCTGACCCTCCCACTACAAAGTGACATACCACCACCGCCTAAATGTTCATTTTATAAGACTGATATAGAACCATCCAATTGTATAAACTGTTTTCATGCTTATCACTTAGCGTGCATGAAATTTAGCACATGGCATGCACCCAAATTTGGCATGCCATTAGATACCACATCAGACAGTAATGCACTTGATGCAAGAAAAGAACTTCCAGAGGGACCTAGCAGTAGAAGACACCATTACATACTAGTAAAGGAGATATGCATGTCAAATATTAGATTTGAGATCGAAGGTTCAATGTGTCAGAGAACTAACCTTTGTCTCTTGAGGCTCCCGGATTGCTTTCTGCAAAAATAGATAGATATTCAGTAGAAGAATGCATGCAGCTTTTGATCACCAAAATGAATGCTAATATAAAGAAAAAGAGGATCAAGATTTTTAACATTGATATTACAACTTCAGGTATTCAATGTCAGACCGAACACCTATGAAATAATGAGGCAGAAGTCTATACAAAGTTGAAGCCTATACTAAGTTCCATCCTTCTTCCATGCAATAGCTTAAAGAGGTATCAAAAATTAACAATTTATCTAAAGAAAAAAAGACAAATCACATACAGGCCCACATAGGGGTTAGAAAATCTATGATAAGCAAAAATTTCCCAAATAAATAACGAGTCTAATGCTTGAAAATGAAGTACACAGCTTGGTGGAAAATAGCCCTTAATGATAAGGCTTGTAATAGGCTTAGCTATGCCGATGGCCTATGTGTTACACAATTTAAATGGGATCCCAGAGGCTTACTATTCAGCTTGGTCAATATCAGGAAAACAACAGATCAAAACTCGATCATTCATACTAACTTCAGCTTTTCCATTAGGTTCTTTTCTGTCCCAATTAACTTTATAAAGTCGATTGCAAAAAGATTTTTGACTTGTAACTGTCTGGGTGTGTACAGTCAGCAATATACGAGCTCCATCAAACTTTGTTAACACAATTAGCACTTCTAACCAACAACTGAATAAAGAACCAATAAATCCCTCCACTTATAACCACTTCAAAATAAATACACGAATTTGTAAGACACTAGTACGCCACATAACATCAGGAACTCCGAATTAAAAAAAAAAAAAAGTGACAATTTTTTTTTTTTTTTGAGTGAAATTATAGTGATGATTTATAGAACTTAGCAGTAACTAAAACTCTAAAAGGCATAACAAGCAAAATATAATGCAAACAACTGATGGAGAAAATGAAAACTCAATCAATGCACCAAAACATACCAAGCTAGACTTCAATTTCTCCACAAACTCATTATTCTTCAAGCCCCCAAAAATCTCCACGGACTCGCTCTTCTTCTCCAACTCCCTCAACCTCTTTTTGAACGCCCTTATGGGTTCCCATTCCTCAAACTGTCCTCCCTCCTCCTTCGAATCCCCCCAAAACTCTCTAAATCTAACAGGCCTCCTCCATCTTCTAACCCTATCAAACTCCACAGTTCCATTTCTATCCCCATCCTCCGCCTCGGCCACTATCGCATTCCTTATAGCCGACAAATCAATCCCTAGAGTCGCCCTCGGTCCCCACTTCTCCAATACTTTCTTGCTAATCTCCGGTGCTGAGTAAACCCTCCGAAATTCCGATATTTTCGGCCGCAATTTCTTCACGAAATCAATTTCCGCTGCCGTGGATGACCTAAACGAACCTACGGAGAAGGAAGTGGATGCGGAGTTGATGAAATTCTCGATCTCTCTATCAAACGAGTTAGCGAGATTCTTAAAAGAGTTGGCTCTGGCCCGCATAAGTTGAAGATCCGCATCAGCCGAGTCACGGACCTCGCGCCATCCTTTAGATATAAAAGAGAAAGCTGAAGTGGAAGGTTGTGCTTCGCCGTCCATGGCAGATTCGATAAGAAACTATGGTGTTAAGTCAATGAATTAGGGGTTTTTCCTTATTTTCTCAGCAGCAGAAGAAGAAGAGTTGTGCAAGAGAGAGCAAAGAAATGGGGATAGTGCAGTTGGGGTTTTTAACGGTTTTCATTTTTTAGTGGGTTTTTTCTATACTTCTCTCGAAGTAGACACGTGGCCAAACACGTAGGTTTGAATGGGTAGGGAGAGATTTTGGCGGGTGCTGACTCGGAACATTCACGTGGGATACTGAGGTGGAATGCAGTGATTGGGGAATGTTTCAATACGGTGAATATTCGCCAATGAAGTCTAACGGATATTCTGCTTCAAGGGAAAGATTTGAGCCTGTAGGGTTTTGTATTGTCTGTGGCGGGGTCTGCATGAGAATTGATGCGATTGAGGCAACATGGACGATGGCGATTGGCCTTGTCTGTGGGGGTCTGCATGAGAATTGGTATATGAATTATTATTTCCAATTTGTTTGTTGGTAAGTTGGCTTGCCTTCAATTGTATTATTGGGCATGAATTTCAAGAGGCTTACAAAAAATTAAGATAAGTAGCTAAAAGAAATATCCATTTATGTCCGATAAAATTAATCTTATTACTATAAAAAATTGACCTTGGCATTCAATCACTAGACTCCAAATCGAATTGTTAAAATCAATATCCAAATATTCTAAAAAATAGCATTTTTTATAAATTAAGCCACACCACACTCTCGAAAAATATTCATGTCAATTGGGCGTATAATTTAGTTAGTCTTTTTACTTATACGAAGAGTGGAAGTTTCGAATTTGAATTCTCTCTATTTTATTTATTTCGGTCAATTCAGTTTGATACGTTTAATTTTTTAATTTAACCTTTATTTTCTATGATTTACACTGGAAAAAATTTTTTTTATACAAACTGGAGCAAATTTGATAGTTTAAATGAATCAGTCTGGTTCATTTAACCAAGTTGTATGTGAAATAATCAAATGCATTTTTAAAATGTTTTCGTTTACATCACATTATCCAAAAATAAAATTTCTAAATAAACTAAAGATAGAAAAATTCTTTTTAATATTAACTAAGTAAAATATATAGTTTCTCGAAGAATAATAATAATTTTTTTTATTATTATTTGTGAAGCAAAATACAACCATCCAACCCTGTTTTGACAGCAACTGGCCAACGGCTGCAGCAACGACAACAAAGAAACACATCAAGTTGTTCAACGTTATTGATGTTTGCGGCTGAATTAATACCGCAGATCCCAATCATGGAATGAGCTTTTGAATTTAATTTTTGCTAGATATATATATATAGAAAAATATTAAAAATTTTAACTGCGATTAAATTTCTAATCGAATTAAATTATTTTTTATGATAAGATTCCAAAATTGAAAAAAAATTAATATTGTTTTTCCGAACATTGTTAGATTGACAGCACCCAAACTTTATTTCCAATTGTCAAAACCAAATACCTAACAAATTCAATTCCAAAAAATCACCTCTATTTTATTTTTAAGTAAAAACAAATTCAATGGGACCCGTTTTTTTTTTTTCGACAGTCCTCCACCCATTTGGTTTGGTATATTCGAAAGACTTTGTGGGCTAATTTAAACGTGATCCCACCATTTTTTTTCTTTTTTTGGTCTCTTTGTGTTCTTCAATACACGTCATTGTCTTATTACTATTGGGTTTTCATTGATACATCACTATTTAACGTTTCATAATCTTCTATTGTTTTCTAATTTATCTTTTACTTAATTAATATTTTTTTAAAGAAATTAATTAATTCTCCTCCATTATATTTTTTTTATATGAACAAAATATGCATATTAAGAAAAATTATTTTGCTATTTTTTACCATTAACTCGGATATTAATAAAAGTTATTCATTTAATGAACAATTATACGTGTTATTATAAGAAAAATACTCTTTCGTCCTAAAAAGATAATTTTTTTTTTTTGTGTTCTAAAATATAATTCACTTTTTTTATTATAATTAATTATTAAATTATCTACTATATTTTTATTAAATTGTACTATTTTTAATAAATTTTTACTTTTTATTTTAATATAATAATTATTCATCTGTTATTTAATATAGATATAATAAAAAAATTATATAAATAAAATTATCTTTTAATCATAATAAATTCTATTTTTTAATCATGTGAAAATAAAAATTGGATTATTTTTTAGAACGGAGAAAGCGTGAATTCCATGATTCATGTGTTAAGTTAGTAACTTAATTCCAACTTAAACGTGTTTTTTTTTTTTAAACGAAAAGATAAAGTGGTAATTAATTATAAGTTAGGTATATGAATTTTTTCTTTTTTTTTTTTCTAGTTTCTTTTGATATATTAACATATAATAATAAATTATTTTAATTAAATAAATAGACTCTTAAAATAACTATAAATAGAAAATAAATTAAGATTTAGAATTTTTATTTGATACGGACTATTCATACTCTACTATATATATGCTAAATATACCTTAAATCGATAGTTAATTACAATCAATTTCTCCCAAAATTTCCAGAGTTTAACCATATCATTTTTTGATAAAATTATTTATATTAATTTCTGATTAATGATACCATAAAATGCACTTAATTGAAAAAACTTTATCCATTCAAATACTTACTTGACTAAAATGACAACTCAAATTAGTCTTGTGGCCACGTGTTGTATATGTTAATACTTATAAATAATTCATACCAAATTTGAATGAAAAATATAAATAAAGTAATATGATGAAAAAAATAATATTTGTCATTCATTTTTTTTTTATTCTTTGGCTATAATAATAAAAACTAGTAATCTAACTTTTTTTATAAAATTAAAAATGATAAAAGAATTACACACTAATAAATTAAAAATGATAAATTCACCTTTTTAGCTAAACTAAAAAGAATAAACATAAATATCACTTTTACCAATTAAAACTATAAAATTATTTGAATAGAAAAAAAAAAAAAAAAAGAAACTTCATGAATCATTAATCGTAGTGTCTTTTGGTCACAACCAGAACTATGGGCTAGACTAGTACTAAAGCCTAGACATCTCAATGGTCACATATTTCTGACCATCTCAATATTTCAAATAATTTATAGTTTGGGCTTAATTATAATACACATCATTCATAATATATGCCAACCGCTTCATACATGCATTTAGATAAATAAATAAAACATTCAAAAGTTCATAAGTTAGTATACCAATATTAATACTTGATTAGGGGCACATAAATTCTATAATTGTAGAGTTCAATAATAAATAAAAGTAATAAAGTTCTTTTATAGGAAGATGCATAATTTAAATAACTATAGAAATTAGAAATTTACTTTTATAGCTCAGCGGAGAAGGATGCAAAGTGAAACAACAAAAATTCTACTTTTTGAAAGAGGAGTGAGTTTTATAACTCAGTAAATAATAATAAAAAATGCACAACACAGGGTATTTATACAAAATGTTTCATAAAGTACTAAAATGAATACACAACCAATCAAGTTTATGACACATCATCAGCACCTATAAATAATTACACCTTCATATAATCAAATAAATGGAAATTTGTTAATGGTGTCATCGAAAACCCGACAAGCCGTCGTCACACATGGGCCTGCCGTCTCAAGACGTGTGCACCAAAAAGCTTATCCTTCATACATGGCCGACTGATTTAAACATCACTTGATTAGCTCTTTCATTATTTTTTCCTTTCCATTTTTCTTTTTCATTACCAACAAGACGTCTCCCTATAGGTTTTTTATATCATTCATACATAGATGCAAATAGGGGTGCCAATCTCCTTATAGCTGATGGTATTGCAAACTGTTTTCACAAACTCACAGTGATCTACTTCCCAATTCCACACAAACAAAACACAATAATTTGCAACACAAATAATTAAACAATTCAATCAGCATAATGCACCAAATCTATAATTATTTTCTCGATGTCATATTTATATCTTTTTTTTTTTCATTTTTTTAGAGTGGAAGGAAAATTGTAAGGAATTTTATCTTTTAAAAGAGAGAGAAGATAATAAAAAATTTAAAAAAGAGAAAAGAAAGGTGATGATTATATTTAATATCGTTACTAAGCAAAATTACATATTTTAATTTTTCAGTAAAATATTTCATCTAAATGCACTTAATTGAAAAAAGTTTATCCACTCTAGCTTTTAATTGATAAAAAAAAAATTAGATACTAAAATGAAAAACTAACAAAGTTTTAAGACCAGGTTTATAATTATTCGAAATTAAAAAATAAGTTACTATGCATAGCAATACTAATACAAAATGGCAAGGAGTGTCAAAATCTCAGGAAACACATATCAAACTATAAGAATAAAGTCGATTAAAGAAAACGACTATAATTGAAAGAACTCAAATTTAAAATTTTTTACTTTTTATATAAATAAAAAGATTAATCAGAATCATTTTATTAACGAGCAAATTACATATTTTAACGTATTAAATTTTAAAATTTATATACAATCTATTTAATTAAATTAATCAGAATTTTAAATTGATCAATTCAATTAAATTTATATCACTCGTTTAACTTTCATATTATGTTTGTATTTTAATATTTAATATGATTATTAAATAGATTGTATTGGTGCTGATGTTAATCATGTGGCATATTTGTTGAAATGGTTGGAGACACTGCCGTTTAGATGTTTGTTCTACAATAAAACAGACCGCGTTCGTAGAACTGTGGGTTAAGGTTAACCGCCACGTCCTTTGGCAGAAGCTAGCTGTTCGCTTGTCGACTCGGCCACGCCTTCCGTTTCCTTAACGCGTGAGGTTGTTAAATGGAGGACAATATAGTCAATATAGTTATTTTAATGGGAAAAGGCAAAATGAAAAAAGAACTGCTCTTATCGGCAATCGAATTCCAAGAAGATCAAATTCCTATAGAAGAAAATTCACAGGGAATAAAGAAAAGGGTATGGGGCTGCTTTCCAATAGGTGATCTTCTTTTTCTTCCTTTTTTTATTTTTTATTTTTTCAATATGCTTATTGAAATTTCTGATTTCAATTGTCTTACTGATCTTATTTTCTGAACACAGGATCAGTAGGAAAAACTTGAAGCCAGGAGATCACATATACTCGTGGAGAGCTGCATATATATACGCACATCACGGTATTTCCTTTTCTTGCTTTTATTTTAAGGATTTTTGTTTAATTTAGTGATTTTTTAAAATTTTATTTTTTTTCATTTATTTTGTTTTATGTGTTTGTTCCTTTGTTTGAAGTGATTTTATACTGGAACGATAACTAAACTGATACGCAGTAGTGATCTGTATTATTTTAGGCTGAAATTGAAAAATGTGATGATGGGTTTTGTGCTCTTGAAATGGATATGATGAGGAAATTTACTGAAGGATTTCCCTTGAGTTCCTCTAACTGAAACAAGTACTGTATTGGATCTTTATTCTGGTTATTGAAACGTGAATGTTATGATCACTGCCTATCTGACATTGCATGCGTTGAGCAGTTTCATCAGAATGTAGCCTTGAGATTGTGTATTTGCTTAGGTGTTTGAAGGTGGTATAAGTCATGTTGTTGATAATTCAGTTACTGGAAACAAGAAATAGTAATAAAAGTTGGCATTGTTGCCTTCACTGTTAACTTACAGGAATTGCGTTAGTTTGTCTTAGGACTGTGATGCTTCTCCTCTTGGTTTTATATCCTTTATTAATCAGTTCATGAATAACATAGGCATAGGATTGTTTACTTGATTAGCGTTAAGATTTGCTATGATGGATGCCTTATTGAACTGTGAACTGATTATAATTCATGTTTTTTTTTTTTTTTGTTATTAGAAATTTTCTTGGAGGTGTTTATTTTTCTACTTAGAGATACCATTTTCATGAATTTTTGTACTTTGCTCATGCTCATGTTTGCTCTTGCTCATGTGGTGATGAGTAGATGCCAATATCTTGCCAATACATTGGTGTACTATAATTCTTTTAGGGATAATTATATTACAGTTATTTGAACTTTTCTATTTTTCCCATTTGGATGTTTCATATCATCTCAATTTTCTTTTTCTAGTTTTCATCGAATTAAAAATTCTATGAGACTTAGTAGTAGACATTATTAATGTTATAATTTTTTTTTTTTTTGGTTTCTGTCTTAAGTCTTTCCTTTTAACATCTGAGCATATTAGGAATCTATATTGGGGATGATAGAGTAGTTCATTTTACCAGACGTGGCCAAGAAGTAGGAACAGGGACTGTGCTGGACCTCCTCTTGGTTAGCTCAGGACCAGCCTCTCAAGTGCCTTGCCACACTTGTTCTATGCAGGAAGGGGGACATGGTGTTATCCTCTCATGCCTGAACTGCTTCCTTGCTGGTGGTGTCTTGTATCGCTTCGAGTATGATGTTAACCCTGCTCTATTTCTTGCAAAAGCACGTGGCGGAACTTGTACTCTTGCAGTCTCAGACCCAAATGATATCGCAGTCCATCGGGCAAAATATCTGCTTGAGAATGGATTTGGGTGTTATAATGTATTTAAAAACAATTGTGAAGACTTTGCTATTTATTGCAAAACTGGTCTCCTTGTTGTGGATGAAGGAACTATGGGACAGAGCGGCCAAGCAGCATCCATTATAGGTGGCCCTCTTGCTGCTGTTCTATCTACACCATTGCGCCTTGTAACCACCAATGTTTATGGGATGGCAGCAACAGCTGTCGGTGTTTACTGTGTTAGCCGGTATGCTGCTGATATTGGCAAAAGGAGGGATGTGCTGAAGGTCTCGGTGGAAGATCTAACGAGAAGGCTTAACACAGGCACACTCCTGGTGGCTGAAGATCAAACCTTGGCTGCACCGATTCAACAGACTCAATAGGCTGATGCCCAATAAATATTTGAAGTACGTTCACTTCGGCCTTCTCATTTGGTCAATAATTAGTTTGGGAGTATGATTCCCGAGCATGAGTTGCAGCTTCTTTTCAATGTGATATACAGTAGCTTACCGCTGTTTTTTATGGGAAATATTTGGAAGTATAATGTTTGAAAGTTCTAAATTATGCTATAGCTAAACCACAGATAGTGGTTTATATACTATGGATGATTCAAATGTTGAAATTTGCTTAGTGCTTGCATAACTAATCAGATACTCAGTGACCTGTTAAATTCGTGCACCCTCTCAAGAACATTAAACTGGTTTGCGGTTTTGAATGTATGATTTTGCAGTTTTCTTTTTTAATCGTGTCTGATGTCATTATGATAATTTTTATGCAAGTGTAATTTTGTATTGAAAGTGACGATTACATTATGATGATACCTTCATACATATGTGAGGTGGACCTGGTGGTGTTTTAGCGGCAAAAGCGCTCATCCCAAGGGATTCTCGTGCATGGGCGTTCTCTAAGAGGGCATATTTGCTCTTCGAGTGGAGACACCCAAGGCTGTCTTCAAGCAAGAACCAAATTTAATATTCCAAGGATCTGTTGACAAAATTAGCTGCTATTGTTCTATTATTCTATTAGCTGGTTAATTTAAAATGACAAGAAAACATATTAACTATATAATTTATTGAATTTGGAACTATATAATTTTTTGAATTCGGAAGAAAGAAAAAATAATAGATGTAGTTGTTAAAAGAATAACTAAGTAATCATTGTAAATGCTAAAAGTTAAAGAGTGATTCATATTTTTTAAAAAACTTCTGGCGGGATTGGTTCTTTTTTTGCTATTTCATCCTAAAAACTTGAGAAATTACCTAATGCCATTCTAATGTTAATTTTGTTTTGAACCCAGTAAACTGGAGGTGTAATCCCAATAAACATACTATTCTATCCCGTTTGGCATAAGCGAATTTCGAGTATGAATAAAATTGAGTTTGAAGTATAATGTATTTATTTTACATCAAGCACGACAACATAAAACTTCAAACAAATTCGAAAAACAAATTGACATTTATTTGTACTCCCCAGTTCCAGCTGCGCTCATAGATATTGGTAAAAAAAAAAAAAAAAAAAAGAAAAAGAAAAAAACAGTGGATTAGGCAAAAAAATCTCAGCTTTAATATAACGGGCGAAAGAAAATTATGTCAGCTTGCGCATGATGACGTACAGACCAAAATAGTCTACCAACCAAAGCAACGCAAGCCATTATCCGCTATGACAAAATTTAATGAAAAGCCCGGGCACTACAAAAACCATTGAAAATTATTAAAACAGCCTGATATGATGCCCAAAAGTACTCTCTTAACTCGACAAAATTGACATAATCGTACAATTTCATGTGCTAGACAGCACTTGAAACTTGAAGCCAACAAGAAGAAGGGAAAAAAAAAAACTCAAATAGCACTAACAAGGTGAAGCGGTTTCTGATGCAAGCAAATATAGTTAGGATTTGGGAGTTTGTGTTCAACGTTGATGGAGGAGCTTTTTTTTTTTTCACTTGTCTCCTATACGAGAAGGACAGCATTTATACAACCATCATTCTCTGGATTATTCGTTACTTGAGCATATTTCCCTGCATCAAACCACAAAAATAAAATAACATAAAATAAAAAATTGAAAAATTGAAAAAAAAAAAAAGAAGAAAAGAAAGGCCTGCCCCTCAAAAAGAAAGCAAGTAATACCAAAATGGGGAACAGAAAAGAGTGTATTTACTAATGCAACGAAGGTTGAAATGCGCAAACTTACCCCATACAACTTTGCCAGCCGGTGTGACAAGACCTAATTCACTGACATTCACCTGAAATTCACAATGAAAAATGTAGTCACATAATAACAAATCAGAATTCTAAATATGCTAGTACATCAATTAATATTCGGACAAGTATTTACCTCAATGATGGTTCCTTTTGTTATAACCCCAAGAGAAGTATACATTGGACCATTAGGATTTTTCTTCACTCCAATGATTTCAAGATTGAAGGTGCATTTGAGTTCAGGGTGAGTAACATGGGCTTTTGTAAAACGCAACCCTGAGGGACGGATAAAACGCTCATACTTGGGAGGTTTTCTTGTAAAACCTGGTCCCACAAATGTAGCTTTAGTGACCATTCTCTTCCACTGCTTGGCTGCAAAAATGAAGAAAAGTGATTTATTATGAGAACCCAAAACAGAGGCAGTTACACTATAAATAATTTTATATGATATCAGATTAAAAGTAAACTGAATCTCACAAGGAAAGATCGCACTTTTGTACCAAAAGCACATAAACATAGGCCTCGAGGGGGGAATATGTTTTTGTTTATTACGTATTCCATAGCACTTCCAATAATATGTATATAAAAGAAAACAATTGGAGAAGTGCTTACTCTTTCGTTTTCCAGATCTAATCACTTTAAACATTTCATCTTCTGCAACAGGCCTCACCTAAAGAAGGAAGAGTTCTAGTTAAATTCCATTAATCATAAATAGAAGAGTAAGTAACTGAATCATAATTAGGGACAGGGAAAGAATGAGTATCATCGAGGAATTAAATGACAAAAATGCTACAAAGAATGTGAACACCATCTAACCTTGGGCAGAGGGACCTCCCACTTCCCAGCCTTCTCTTTCCTCTTTTGCTTTATACTGTTGCTGAGCGTCTGCACATAGCAAAAAGTTATACATACAGAATCATACATTCACATCAAATTTGTTTGCACATGCATCCGCATAAACTACATATAGAATCACATTGACCAATATCTATCAGCAATTAACCTTCGCGCGTTGCGTGTTTTCACGATCCATCAGATAGGCAGGAACTGCTCCTTCATTAACTTGATCATCCACCTTGCGCCTTGATGTTGATTCCTCATGCATGGCCAACCTGTTGACATGATACAAAAATTATCCACAAGCAAAACCATCAACAAATGTTAACCGATAACTGATAGATGTAGCACACCCTGATGCAATTGTGGTACTACTGCATATTAACTAGCTAATAAATAAAAAAAACAGGCTAAATATGGACAAATTAATTTGCAAGAAAATATAAACAGACTAAACAGAGAAAGTACATTCGCATGTATGCAATTAGGTCTTAACTTTTAAAAATCTGACTAAAATTTTCACTACTGCTTTGAAAGATCCTTTATATCAGATCCGAGATGAAGAAAATCATTTAATCCTGCACACAACAGATAACAAAAAATTTTCACCCTGCAGATTTAAGTGATAACCAAAGAGTAGCAAATCATTGCATGATTAGCTACAAGGGAATTCACCTTTTTTTTTTTTTCTTTTCCTATTCTTTTTTCTTTTCATCTTTTAAGCTTCTACCACAAACCATAATCCATCTCACCAGACGATAAAATCTTTGCTAGAAGTTCTAATTCTGAGAGTCTGAGCCAACACCAATAAGTTTGACTGCAACCATGATGCCAATTTTCACCCCATATAAATTGTTTTCAACAAAAGTATCTCGCACATTTTACACTTACCAACATTTTTCGGAGTGCACAACTCAATTTGGTGAAAAATCCAGAACAATTATCAAAACTAAAGAACTCTAGCATTCTCGTAATATATTTCTATCAAATTCAAATAATTATTTCCAAAATGTTAAAATTCAACGTCATTTCTAGCCCTTTTAAGTCCTAAGCTTACACTGAAATCAGTCCACTACCAGGTAATCATCCTTTCCGAATAAGCACAGACAATCAATTTGAAGTGACAGAAATACAATAAATAGTGACATTTGTAATTATATGTATAGATCAAAATTAATTAGTAGTGACAGGAGGTAATTACGTTTTCTTCATGAGGGCCTTCTCAGCATAGTTTTTCTTGGCAATCATCTTCCCCTTAATACCCAATGCCTGATATCACCAATAGAAACCAAATTAAAATACTATCCCCGCATGAACCAATCATCATAAAAAAATTGAGAGAGAAAAGCAGCAGACCTTCTGGGCTCTTTCAGAGCGCTTATGAACTTCACGCGCCTCCTTCTTGCGCTTGCGCTCGAAGTGGTCGAGGCGGTAGCCATGCCTCTTCCTGTGTAGTTCTATGTAGTCCCCTTGCGGCTATCATCAAATTATCAGTTATCCGTTAATCAAAAGCAAAGAGAAGTAAAAAGAAAACTTGAAGCATAAAAAACGAGAGAAGAACAAACCATGGCGAATTTACTGTCAGTATCAGATTACAGAAAGAAGAAACTAGAGTATGAACTATTTTTTTCGTTAGAAGATAGAAACCCTAACTAAAAGGTTTTTTATTTTTAGGATTGAAAAATGGATTTTAATTTTCGGGTGGAGGAGTTGGGATTTGGATGTTCGGACCGGTGCATACCGACAATTACTTGGGTCCGTGAAGACAAGGTTTGCTCTGGGCCTTTTCTCCACCCAATTGGGCTGCTTTTAAGTCAGGGCTGTGAAGCTGTTAATTAGGCTCAATCATCTTGGCCCAAATTATTTACTATTTTGGGTCAACTTAAATAGAAAAATTTAAATTTTAAAATAATTTCTTGCAACAGCCCAAAAAAAAAAAATATTTTTATTATTATTAAAATAGGAAAAACTTATCAAGCTCCATAATCTAATGCCCATCCAATAGGTTCCCAATGCACCCAAACCAATCAGAGAGAGTCAAGTGAAAAAGTTAATACTGATGAGCAAACAGGGTATTAAAGAGTAGGAAAAATTTCCACCTGGAAAAATACGAACTCACATTAGAAAAAATCTTTCATGGCATGTGAAAATGAGGAAAATCTTAAGGTAATAAGTGAGAAAAAAGTGAAAAGGAATGCATGTGTTGGTGTAGAGTGTTATTGGATATTTTGTGTTGAAGGTGAAATTATGAGCAGAGGCACAGCTCAGCTGGGTCTTAATATTAGAAAGCACATGCAAATTTATGTTAATGATTGAACTTGTGTTCCCAATTTGCAGTTATAGTTATTGATCACATGCCATTATTTTGTCCCCAGATCGATCATGGGAGTGCCAATTATAGTGTCATGTTTCTCATTCCTTTCAAATTTTATGGAACTTCGGTTCTAGTTTTAAAATGAATATTTAGATTATGTGGATAGATTTTATAATGAAAAATATTTATCAACCAACCTATTTTCTATTGTTTGATTATACTAATTCAATTTTAAAATATTATAAAAATATTTATAATTTTAAAATTTATTATTAAATATGAGAAGAAAATAAATAAAATTGATAAATTGTTGTAGTTGCTAATAAATTTATCAATATCTTTCTTTTGAAAAGAGAAAAATCATTTTTTAAAATAAAATAATTTTTCTCTTATTTTAAAAAATAGTTACGGCAACTAATTTTCCTAAACACTTTAGGTAATAGAAAATTTGAAACGGAAATTATTTTTCAGAAACAAATGGACCTTGTTTGAAATTTTTTTAGTTGATTCCAAATTATAATATTTTTGAACTATTTTACACATTAAAATAAAGATATTCCTAATCCAAATGTATATATATGAGAACAGCAAGTTTAGCTACATAGTTATGTTACGTTTTTGGAATTTGGATGAAGCATGTGCATGCTATCGTTTAGCAAGAAGCTTAGACAGGTTGTACATACACACACCATGTCTATTGGGCAGTGCACTGGATATTCATTTTCCAACTATATATGTTATCTTAGACGAGATAGATAGATACCCATGCATCCTTTATCCCTTCATTAATGCTTATGGACCAAAGGAAGGGCTTAGTGGTCTCAATTTACAATTCTAGAAGAATCTTGTCCCTTCTACTTATACATACTTGCATGCATACAAGCATACTTATTTGCATCTAGGGAGTTATTTTTTCTATTTAGTGGGGTCAAAATGGGAATTGACCTTGAATTAGTGGAATGTAATTAGCTGATCAGTGGAAAATTAAATGGTAAAGAGAAAAAAAAAAAAAATGTTGAAGGTTTGACCTTGACTATTATTCTTAGTTTAGGTTCTTTTGACCAAATACACTTGATTCTTTTATCAGATATCAATGTCGTTTTGTGCCCCTTCTTCTTTACAACAAAAAGCTATAATTTCTATTCTTGCTTAGGAATATGTTTTCCTTGCTCATTACTTTACATTTATGATTTAACAAACCTTCCCCACATTTTTTCTGTTAGTGATTATGTACAAGACCTTGTAAATTTTAGTTCACAAAACTATATTTCGAGCCATGAATTTAAAAATCAATTTGATATT
This sequence comes from Jatropha podagrica, assembly GCA_947857235.1. Taxonomy (NCBI): domain Eukaryota; kingdom Viridiplantae; phylum Streptophyta; class Magnoliopsida; order Malpighiales; family Euphorbiaceae; genus Jatropha; species Jatropha podagrica. The sequence continues at coordinate 21,190 of CANUEP010102186.1, forward strand.
CCACCAATATTCATATTTGTAAGAAAATTATAATAATATTAAAATTCTAGTTTCTGATTTTTTAGGTTTTATTACTTTCTTACACAAAATTGAATCATTGTGTATAAGAAAAATATAATTTTATATGAGTTGATTAGTTATAATCAAAATTATAAATAAGTTGAGCTAAACTGAACTTTGTTGAGCTTAGCTCGACCAGTTAAAGACATATTCGAATTTGACTCATCAAGTTTATCGAATAAGTTTTTCTCAAATTGAATTTTCAATTTTAAATAACTCACGAGTGGATTGGCTTATTTATAATCTAACTTATAATATTTTTAAAACTTAGATGTTATATTTCATGTCATTTACAATAATATTCTTGAAAAAATGATATGAAAATTACCAATAAGACATTAGTTAATGTTGTAAGCAATCTCAAACCCCGTAAAAATGAAAATATAAATCTAATTTCGAAAAATAAACTTTATTGAGAAATAAGAAATATTTACGTACTATGGCTTGAGAAAAATTCGATCTCTTAGTTGAAATATATATATATATATATATATATATATATATATATGTATAATTTAAATTTCAGTGAGTTTTCACATATTCTCCATTCATTAATTACCATATATATTAAAGAAACACCTAAGATTGTTTTTTTTTTTAACTTAAGAAATACCCAACTTCTTAAAACTTGGGTTGATTTAGTTATTATCATAATTGGTTTAAATAAATTATATTATATATCAAAATCATAACCCCACCAATTTGAGGATTTTAATAATAATAATAATAATAATAATAATAATTTATAGCAATAATAAAATACCCAATTAGAGGAAAAGCAAAGGAAAGTGATGGTGGGGCTCACACTTTTTGACCCTTTGGACTTAAGCTCCCTATAATGTAAGAACCTTATATCACTTGAAAACAAAAAGCTTAGCATAAAATATGGGACCCATTTTTGTCCATTCCTTTAAAGCCTCAATCAAAAGCTACCTTTGCACCGCCACTCCACACCAAAACTTTCAGAATAATCAATCAACATTATTTTTATTTTTTAAAATATAAAAAAAAAACAATTTCAAGTAAAAAATTTAATAGTAGCAAATACACATGCCCCACCTTTTTTGCCATACGGTAGAGAAAGGTTAAATGATTGGTACAACACTTCAATTTATGTCATGTATGATCTCAAAAATTTTTTTGTCCTCTCATTTTTGTTTGAGATGGAATAAATTTTTTAAAAAAATAATTAAAAAAATTATATATTTATTTATTTTTTTAATTTATTAACTTTTAAGAAACACAATAGAAAATGTTATCATATCAAATATAATTTATTTAATTACTTTTAATTCCATAATTTTTTAATTCATCTCATGCTTTTCTTTTTATCTATTAGACAGTTATAGAGATCTGAATAATAAGTTATAATAAAAAAGTTCAAATTTGAAATTTTTGACTTTTTAAAAGCGTTTGGTTTAGCTGTTTATGTTAATAACTACGTTATATGTGTTTGATAAGTTTTTTAATCAGCAACTCATTGTTAATAGAATTTTCAATCAATTGTTATTTCCATCAGCTACAATTTGGAGTTTTTTCGTATGAACTGGTAGCTGATTCATATTTATATTATTTCGGACTTTATTAACTTTATAAAAATAATTAAACATAATTTCTTTAAATTGAACTTTTTAAGATAGTGTTATTTATAATTATTTAAAAATATTATTTTAAAAATTTTAATTATTATTTCATTATTATATAATATATTAAAATAAAAAAATATATTCATCTTAAACAAAAAAAATCAGCCAACCTCTATCAGCCATCAGCTACCAACAACTATTATCAACTCATTCTATTATGATGATTAGAGTTTAATTTATTTTAAATTTAATAAATAAAATTTCTATAATAATTGAGGAGTTCAGGTACATCTTTTCTATATATATATATATATATGATAAGCTCCAATTTCAACCTATATTAGAAGCATGGAATTTTGGTGCAGCATGCAATGAAATTATCCACCGACAAAGAAAAATTAAACTTATTTTGATTAGAAGACATTTCCTCATTTTCACTTGTTCAATTAAATATAAATTGCGTTTGAAGTGAGTGCTCTAATCTCCTTATCAACCATACCTTTTTTCCAAGATTAAGCAAAACAAGTCATTTTCCTTCTTCTTTCTGTGTGTTTAATTGACTAATACATCATTTTTTAATTACTCCCATAATTTCATAGCTTATGGACAAAAGGTATACCGTCAACCCTCTTAAATTTCGTTATAATAGTCAAATTAATTTCCATCAGTTATTGGTGATTGACCATGGTCGATGATAATAACTATTAATGATTAATAAATTAAAAAATATATTATAATAAATTTATTAATATTTAAAAATTATTTTTCTCTTAGAAATGAAAAGTCATTTTTACTTAAAAGTAAATTATTTTTCACGAAGAAATGAAGCTTTAGTTTTGCCTTGCTCACAGAAATAACTACCGTTGATTGATTTATTTAAATGAGCATCTTATTTTGCGGAAAAAATAAGGATATTATGGTAATTACATAACGCGCGATGTCACGCGTGGGAGACGTGGCTATGTAAGTGTAATGCGGAATCATCGTGTACCACTCGGGTTCACTGTCTCCGTAATTTCGGATCGCACGCGCCCACAGTCGCAGATTCACATTCCCTTAAAATAATTTATTTACAGTACTGCCATTCAAATCTTTATTTCTATTCTTTTCCCTTGTTTTTTTGGACACGATCTTATCTTTGTATTCCTATTTATCCATTATCATACTACTTTTTTCAATTTGCCTTCTTTTCTTTTGAGAAAACAAGAATAACCTTCTTTTTTGCTTTTTTAATTAATTTATTTTATCTATATTTTAGAATGTATGAATTTACCATATTGTAGTCAATTAGGTATATTTTATGGTCATTGAATAAATAAAATTTTATGAATGACTAATTGATTTATTTTCTTTTAATTATTCTTTTCTCTTTACTTTAATATTAAAATAGATTCTCCCAATGTATAAAATAATAATTCCAATGACTTTACTATTATAGCCTTTTTAATAATGATACTCTGAATTTTATAAATTTTCACAATTTTATTCTATTTAATCTTTTTGTCAATTTTACTTCAACTCAATATTTTATAACATAACACCTTCAATTGTAATTAACGTAAGAATTGCACACAACACCTAATATTTTATTTCCTTCCTTTTTAAATCATCATGCGACTCTAATAAATAATTAATAATTAAAAAAATTCCGTTATTCTAAACGAATAATATTGCACAAAAAATTTAGTTTTTAAGATAAATGTCAATATATAATTTAACAACATAAATTTAAATTTAAAATTATCAATTTTGATTTAAAAAAGAAAGAATCAAAATCAAAATATAACATTTAATATTTTGAATTAGTTAAATGTTTCTCTAAATTATTGCGTTTGATAACTTGATATTTTATAGTAAAAAATAATATTTATATATTTGTACTGAACAAATATTAAAAGTTAAAAATGTTGATTCGTAAAATATTAAAAATATCTCATTTTACTTACAAAATAGTTAACTTTTCAATTTTTACTGCTTTAAATTTTGAAAATTTAGATATAGTAAAATTATTTTTTATAATAAATTTAATTGAAAATTCTAGGTGAATATTCTAATATTATTTTTTAAATTTATTAGCAATTAAACGTTTGTTGTTATTAAAATACATTCGCTTTCAACTATTATTTAAACAGTTAACAACTAATTGCTAATAGCTAAACACATAACAATTATTAAAATAGTTAACTGCTATTAAAATAGTTAGTATTGCCGAATAAACCTTAATTAATAACTTACATTTAATAGTTAATAGTTAGTAAAATAATTGAGTTTGCAATGAAGGGTAATTTTGTCTATAAATATTTTAATAGTTAATTTTGTGAAATAAATTTATAAATATTCCATTAATTTTAGTAAAATTTGCATTAAACATACTCAATTTCATCGTAAAATTAAAATATGTATTTTTTATTTCAAAAACACAACATTTTAAATTTTTAAATAATTTTATAGAATTTATTTATTTCTACGGTACTTAACTATTCCAAATAATGACTAAAATTGTAAAATGTCTTGTTTCGAACGTACACGGCTCCTCTACGGTAATGGTCTCATGATTAGAAAAGATTAGGAAAATACAAAAAAAAGAAAAATTTGAAAAGATAGAAAAAGTTATTCATGATAATCAGGTTAAAATTTTGAAAATAAAAAGAGAATTTCTCTGTGATTAATCATAATCAAAGTCTAACTAATAACACGAAAGAAAAGAATAATGAATGGGATATTAAATTTATTTTTAATATTGAAATTAATGAAAAAACATTTATTTTAATTAAATTAAATAGTTGGATGCCGATATTGCTACGACAAAAGTTATCATAATCGAAACTTTAATCTTCGCATTCATTACGATAAAAAATATTTTTTTATTGGTTTTAATGCATTTTAATAATTTTTTTCTATTTTTTATGGGTTTTAATGCATTACTCCTTATATTTTTTATTTTATTGTAAATTTTATATTTTTTATTAAATAAATATATCTATTATGATATATATTCATATTAATTATATTTATGTTATTATTTGTGTTTTATCTCCATCTTGTGTGAAATTTATAATATATTTATTTTATTATTTACATTTATTTAATTTATTTGAATAAATTGCAATTTGTGGGATGATAATTTTCATTTTTTGGAACTTGATAGCGTGACATGTTCCTCAATTGGATTTAATGGTTCAAATCATCTGTATTCGTCATAAATAATTAAATCAGCGAATAATAATTATTTTATAATTTTTACTTTATATTTGGTATTTACCAAAAAGGTCATGTCCACCTTATAATATTTTGTATTGATTTAAAATTTTTAAAAAAATTTTAATATTATCTTAAAAAGGTAAAATTATGGGATGTATCACCGAAATAATTTTAATCCAATATATCCCTTTTATACATGTATGTGGAAGCACGTTGGGTTGCAACATTTTAATATTTTTTTTATACCTAAAAAACATGTATATAATAGCGTATGTTAAGTATATAGAGTCCATTAACATTATAAGGGATTCAGTTACAATAGTTTAATATTATTTTTATACTGAATCCACTTGTTTTATATATATTTCCATATTGAATATATATATATATATATATATATATATATATATATATAATGCTAAAATAGAAAAATAAAATAATTATTTCCTAACAGAAGGAGATTTTTCATTTATTTATATATATTAAAGAGGAAACAATATTTCGCCTTAAAATAATTTTTTCTCCGTCAATACCTAACAAAACTAATTACTAATCGCCATTTGTCAAATGCTCGAAAGACAGAAGTACCCATCGTGAAATTGATGATGTATGTTCTTGAGACAGATAAAATTATAGAGCTCTGCGAGTGCCATGTGTGGCAAGCTACTTTCCAGAACAACATATTGTACGGACAATTTACCATTTCTTTCTCTTGTGAATTTTATCAGCTATCAATTTCCCACATTTTCTCTCTTCTTGCTCAATTCAGTTTTTATACTTCTTTCCATTCTTCGAAAAATCCAGCTTTAGTGGTCTGTCTTTGGTTTTGAAGCTTAATTTTGTTTTTATCACTTTCTTCACCGCACTAACTCTACAGTCAGCAGCAAATTCCATGCAGTCTTAAAATTTGAGTCTTTTAATTTGTTTTTGGTTATTTCCATGTGAGATTGGAGATGGGTAGTTCAAGAAGCAGCAGTTGGTGCTAAAATGGTTCTTGATGAAGCAAAATGCAACTCTGCAGATCTGCTGCTATGAGAAACAACGACATAAGACTTGTATTTTTCGCACTACAACTGCTCTGTTATGTTTCTTTGGTTTCTAGTGTCACAGATCCCAATGACTTAGCTATTCTCAAAGCGTTTAGAGATGGGTTAGAGAATCCAGCGCTCTTGGAGTGGCCTGCAAATGGCGTTGATCCATGTGGTCAATCTTGGAAACATGTTTACTGTTCTGGTTCACGGGTTTCTCAGATTCAAGTTCAAAATATGAGCTTGAAGGGTCCTTTGCCTCAAAACCTGAACCAGCTTATCATGCTTGAAAATTTAGGCCTTCAAAGGAACCAATTTACGGGGCCTTTACCATCCTTTAATGGGTTATCAAATCTAAAGTATGCTTATTTAGATTATAATCAGTTTGATTCTATCCCATCTGATTTTTTTGATGGTCTAGTGAATTTGCAAGTCTTGGCATTGGATAATAACCCTTTTAATTCCACTACAGGGTGGACATTTCCCGATGCGTTGCAGAATTCTTCACAATTAACAACTCTTTCTTGCATGTACTGTAATCTGGCTGGACCATTGCCTGATTTTTTAGGGAATTTGTTTTCTTTGCAAAACCTGAAACTTTCAGGCAATAATTTATCTGGTGAAATCCCTCTTAGCTTTAGAGGCGGCATGTCTCTGCAGAATCTCTGGCTAAATGATCAAAAAGGTGGTGGCTTGAGTGGTGCAATTGATATGGTGGCAACAATGGAATCACTAAGTGTTCTGTGGCTTCATGGGAATCAATTCACAGGTAAAATTCCAGAAAGCATTGGTAATTTGACTCTTTTGAAGGATCTTAATCTTAATGGCAATAAGCTTGTTGGATTAATTCCTAATAGCTTGATAAATTTGCCATTGGAGCGTTTAGATTTGAATAATAATCAATTAATGGGCCCAATGCCAAAGTTTAAAGCAGCTAAGGTGTCTTGTACTCCAAATCCTTTTTGTCAATCCACTGCAGGGGTTCCCTGTGCCCCAGAAGTTATGGCACTTATAGATTTTCTTGATGGTTTGAATTATCCTCAACGGCTTGTTTCTTCATGGACAGGTAATGATCCATGTTATTCATGGGTTGGAATTACTTGTGATTCTAGTAAGGTGTATTCAATTGCTTTGCCTAATTTTAATCTTAGTGGTACCTTGAGTCCTTCAGTAGCGAATCTAGCTTCTCTTCATCAAATCAAACTTGGGGGTAACAATCTTAGTGGTCAAGTTCCAACAAACTGGACTAATTTGACTTCCTTGAAAACTTTAGATCTTAGCTATAACAACCTTTACCCTCCATTTCCAAATTTCTCTAATACTGTGAATGTTGTTATTACTGGGAATCCTCTACTCAATGGTGATAAATCCAAACCAGACATCCCACCACCTAATGATAACAATCCATCTTCTGGAAGTTCGGATTCACCAAAAACCCAATCTCCAAATACCGAAGGCACAGGTTCCAGACCCGGTGATTCTTCTACGGAATCAAGAAAGGAGAAAGGTACTAAGAGGTCCACTTTTGTTGCAATTGTAGCTCCTGTTGCAAGTGTTGCGGCTGTTGCTATTTTGATTATTCCTTTATCTATTTACTATTGTAAGAAGAGAAAAGACACTTGCCAGGCTACAACTTCTTTAGTCATTCACCCAAGAGATCCATCTGATTCAGATAACGTGGTTAAGATTGCTATTGCTAATCAGACCAATGGAAGTACTTCTACCATAACAGGGAGTGGTTCTGCAAGCAGAAATAGTAGTGGTTTTGGCGATTCTCATGTCATTGAAGCAGGAAATCTGGTTATATCAGTTCAAGTTCTTCGGAATGTTACAAAGAATTTTGCCCCGGAGAATGAGCTTGGCCGTGGTGGGTTTGGAGTGGTTTATAAAGGAGAATTGGATGATGGAACAAAAATAGCAGTAAAAAGAATGGAGGCCGGTATTGTAAGCACCAAAGCATTGGATGAATTTCAAGCTGAGATTGCTGTTCTTTCAAAGGTTCGACATCGTCATTTAGTATCACTTTTGGGTTATTCAATTGAAGGAAATGAGAGAATTCTAGTATATGAGTATATGCCTCAGGGAGCTCTAAGTAGGCATCTTTTCCACTGGAAAAGCCTGAAATTGGAACCTCTTTCTTGGAAGAGGAGGTTAAATATTGCATTGGATGTTGCTAGAGGAATGGAGTATCTTCATAATTTAGCTCACAGAAGCTTCATACACAGAGATCTCAAATCATCAAATATCTTGCTTGGTGATGATTTCAGGGCAAAAGTTTCAGATTTTGGATTGGTGAAACTTGCTCCTGATGGGGAGAAATCTGTGGTAACTAGGCTTGCTGGAACTTTTGGATACTTGGCTCCAGAATATGCTGGTAGGCATTCTATTCTATATTCTCTGGATTTGCTGAGGTGACATATAATTTTCCAAAAAAAAAAAGGGTTTTGTCCCCCTCTTTTCGCCAATGTCTCTTGTGATTTTTATGAGTTGGTTGAAATCAAAATGTTTTAAAATTCAAAATTAAGTTAATTTTGCACATATGTGAAAAAGAAAATTGAAATTTGTAGATAATGTTTGATTGCTGTGAAAATTTCATGCCCAAGTTAAGATATATAATCTTGACCAAAAAAATTAAAACCCTTAATATTACTTCATTAGGAAATGAAAACTCTGGAACAATTTACAAATGTCAAAGAGTTTATTTTGAGAATAGATTATTAGAATAAATTTTATTTTCCTTTACTCTGCTTGAGCTATACCAATGCCACTATCCTAGTGACACTCACATCCTGATGCTAATTGTTGCAGTGACTGGAAAAATCACAACCAAGGCGGATGTCTTTAGTTTTGGAGTTGTTTTAATGGAACTGTTGACTGGGTTGATGGCACTTGATGAGGACCGGCCAGAGGAGAGCCAGTACTTGGCTGCATGGTTTTGGCGTATTAAATCTGATGAGCAGAAACTTAGGGCTGCCATTGATCCTGCCCTTGATGTGAAAGATGAAAAATTTCAGAGTATCTCCACCATCGCTGAACTTGCTGGGCATTGCACAGCCAGAGAACCTAGTCAAAGGCCGGATATGAGCCATGCTGTGAATGTATTAGCCCCACTTGTCGAAAAATGGAAACCTTTGGATGATGACACAGAAGAGTATTGTGGCATTGATTATAGCCTCCCACTTAATCAGATGGTGAAGGGCTGGCAGGAAGCAGAAGGAAAAGACTTCAGTTACGTGGACTTAGAAGACAGCAAGAGTAGTATACCGGCAAGGCCAACTGGCTTTGCAGAGTCTTTTACCTCTGCAGATGGTCGGTAAAAGAGGGTTGCTGTTGCCTTTCTTGAACAAAAATTCCTTTTTCCAGCTGTAGATATTATGCCGTGTTGTTTCTGTGTTAGAATTCATTGTCAATATAGTGTCGTACTGTCAATGTTATTATGATGTATTGTGCATTCCAAATATTTAAGAGGTCTCATGAAGGCTTTGAATTTTTAGAGGTGAGATTTTATATGCTACTGGTAATGTAGATAGAGAAGAATGTTGAATGCAGACTATTTGTCAATTATTTCTTGATTATATCCATGAATTTCATTAAAACGTGTTTCATTTGTGCTCACCTGCGAATGTTAAAATGTTTCCATCAATAATTATGGATGACATTGTATATATTTTCCATGGGAATGACTATTAGGATAGAAAGTGACGTATGATGGAAATGGAAAGAAATTCCGAGGAAACTGAGAGAATTACTTACTTAATGAAACTCTGGTTTAATGGAGGTCATAATCATACATATGGCCCCCGGCTGAGTAGGCAAATTGATTCCAGTAAGAGGATCCACATCCAGCAAAGGTTGGGAAGATAAAGATGGAAGTGGCGATTATCGTTATTGCAACCATATATTATTAATATAACGGAACAGATGTGAGAGCTCATAACTGGACTGGTTATGGCTGATTGATGCTTGGCCATGTGGGTTGCTTTTCAAGGGTTTGGTCTCATTAGGCTAAGGAAACCCCATCTGAGAGAAAAAAAAAAAAAATAAGAATAATTTTTTTAAAAATTATATTTTAATTGATCTAACCTACGGATGGAATCTTCTAGACAAATCTAATTTTCAAAAATAGATCATCAGAAAGAAGGGACTACGTGGCACTACATGCTTTGGTCTATCCTTCTGCTGCATCTGGAGCCCTCTAACGGTTTCTAGCCAGCTTTTATTCAATACATATGCTCTATACATGCTAAAAACACAAATTTAACTCCTACACTTGGGTAAAAAAAATGAAATAGTCTCTAAATTTCAAAATTTATCTTGTAATACCATAAATTTTACTCATTCTGCTCCATTTTAACAGTAACATTTGGTTTTTTCACAAAAATTAAGAAAATGATTGAAACTCATTGATTTTTCAAAACATATCATACAATGTCTAAATAGCTTTTCTTAAATGTAATTATAAAAATAAGTTACACCTAACAAATATGGGTAAAATTGAAAAAAATAATTAATATAGTGTTAAATCTTAAATAAACACTTAAATTGAAATAAAATAAAATACTTATTTGTTGCTATTAAAGTGAAACAGATGAAATATTTTTTATTATAATTTCATACAACAAATACTAGCAATTAGGGATGAGCAATCCATCGGTTCACTTCGAACTGAATCAAACCGAAGACAAATATTGCAAACCAAAGTTTTTGAACAACAGACCAAGTTGAAAAACAAAATTAGCATTTGAATCAAACCGATAGCTAATTTGGTTAATTTTGGTCATTTTCGCCATTTCGGTTAAACTAATCGACAAATTTTTATGAAATCAATATAAACTGAATAATAAATTCACTTCAAACAAAAAAATCGAACATCTCTTGAATAGTTGACTAAATCGCTAAAATGGGTTGATTTTCGATTCATTTTGATCGGTGATTTTGCACAACTCAACTACCAAATAATTATATGCAAATAAATTTGATACATAAATAGTATAATTTTTAAAACAATAATTTTTCATTTTCAACAGTTCAATAAGTGTTTAAGGCGTTGGACGAATTAAATTCAAATACTTAAGTTGTGAAATTTTATAAATTCAAAGTGTTTAATGGTCAAAGTTAAAAATGAAAAACGGTTTGGTTTGGTAAAGTTTGAAAAGATTCCAAATAGAACCAGAAATTATGGTTTACATAGTTTCAACTCAAACCAAACCATTTAATCAACAAAACCAAATCAAATCAAATTGCAATAAACTTTCTCTCTCATCAAGGTTTAGAATTTATATTTTTGGTTCGGTTTTAAATGATTTAGTTACGTAAAGACCAAACCAAATTGTTTTTAAAGCGATTTATCAAATTGTAAACCAATCAAACCATTCAAACTGACATTTTGGCAGTTTGAACTCTTTAATGCCCATTCATAATCACTGTAAAAATTGAGGATGCCATAAAATTTCGTAAAACATTTGGAGTGAATTAATGCATTAAGCCTACACATATAAGCAGCAATCAAATATTATTTAAGATTATATCAAAATATATACGTAGCTAACAGTTAAGCAAACCAATCTTTGTGCAATGTTGATTTTTAAAATCTGTCTTCAAGATGAACGGAGTACATGTCATTCTGCGGTAAACCTATACAATACAAGGACTCGTAAATCACACTGTCAAATAGCATTTAATACGCATCATTCTACGGTTAAATCTATACAATGATTTTGTAATCACACATTCACACTCATATCTAAAAGTTGTCAAGTGCATTGAATTATAATTATGACACAAACTACAGCAACATCAATAGATGTAAACATTTCTTTTCTTTTCTTTTCTTTCCTTTCCTTTTCTTTTTTTGGGTCAATGCACGGATCTTCAAAACCATATTGATAATAGCCCCTACATCTAAGTGAAATACATATTTCTGCTATTCTTCAGTGAACTGAAATTCTTACCTGAAAATTTCACTCTAGCTTTACCTTTCTCCTTGTCAATCCTTTGGGACACTACATGTCCTCTGAGAAGCAACCAATGTGATAAGCTCCTGGTGTCTGGTCCTTGGTTGAGGAAATAGGAGGGGTTGTCGAAACTTTCAAAGGAGAAAAATGCCGATAAGGCCGATGAACTGGAGGTAGCAATACTGATGATTCTCGGTCCATTGCCAATAACCGCCCACACTTACTGCACCAACAACTAAAGAGTTCATAATCCAAATCAATTGCATAAACTCATAAAGTTCAAAGAAGCAACTGTCACCTGCAAACTTTGGTAAATAGTGTTCGATAGCTGCAAATCCAATGCTACAAAAAGATAAAAAAGAAATATAAAACATAAATGTCCTGAAGTATGAGTCATTTTCTTATGAAAACATGAAAAAAAAAAAACCAGCAGTCATGAATTGAGAAGCATACCAAAAGAAAGTACAATGCTGTTTCAGTCCCAATACCAAGAAAATGTTGCAAAGCCATCGTAGCATGCTCCTGCAACAGCATGAAAAGAAATAAGCTTGAAATGAACATTCAAACAGTTCAGCAAGCAAAATAAGAGAGAAAATTAGAGAATGGTTACCGTGATTTGTCTAAATACATGATAAACTGAAAAACCTCTTGCATGTATATAGCTGCCTCCCTATTCAATTATGTAAAAGATGAATCATGTCAGCTAAATGCGGCATAAGAGAAACAAGTAGATAATGAATTCAGCACGAGAAGGGTAACAAGGAAGTAGCAAACTCAAAAGCATTGGATTATGCATTAATTAACTTTGTAAATGACCAATGTCTAACTTTGTAAATGAACAACGTAAGATTATTTGATGCAGTGTACACAGATCAACATAATTTAGTACTATCTCTATTCCTTAATACTTTTCACATCTGGAATTTCACATCTCTCAAAAAAACCATTAAATTTGTTTAAATTATAATAAATTTGTTTAAATTATAATAAATTATTGAGTAAATTAACTATAGTTTTAATTTAAGACTAATTCTCTAAAAAAATCATTAAATTGAAATAATAATTATTGATCATATACAAAGGGTAAACATGGAAAAGGAAAAAATTTATTATTCATTAAAACCACAAATGTGATGAATATTTTAAAACAAACTATTTTCTCAAATGTGATAAAGTACTGTAGAACAAAGATCGTAGCTAATAATCATATCTAATGGAACTAGTGCAACAACAACAAACAAAAATATAATAAACACATTATGCAACTGGTTTTAATATCATGTTAGTTTACTGCTGAATTCAAAAGGTTGAAGTGAAGACACCATACCAGATACCAAGACCATATTAGACCTCATAAATGACCAGTGCAAGATTCTAGTGATAAAAAATCCTTATTTACTTGGGGTCCATTCATTAGCAAAATTCTAGCTCCAATTGCAAATGAAACATTCGAACTCGGATTACATGAAATGGATTACCAACTTTAGAAGATCCCACCCAATCCCTATGGATTCACTACCTATGGCCTACAATTAGGAATTCCAAGTTCAAACCACTGAATAAACTTTTGTCTTGCTAAATAAATGAATGGCGAACTTCTTCCTATTTTACTATGTGGCAAACCTCTTCCCCATTCACTTGATGTGGCACTTTATATCTAGATCCTCCTAGATCACTTGTTCAAGGCTCTCTGCACATCCCTATTATCAGTCTCATCAACACATGTTAATTCTCAACAAATGAAAACGTGTTTTCTGAGCTAATAGGTTTCCTGCAAAGGGCCAAACAAATTGCCAAGATCACAATCATTGATTTCCACTTTTCCAAATATCATCAGCAGGATGCATCAATTGAACACCTACCATGGATCAGGATATTACAATCACACTATCAGAAAATCCTTTGTAAAAGAAAAAAAAGACTGTCACACACCCATATTGATATTAAAATACGGACATGGTATGACCATGAGCATATCCAACAAGCAAGAACTAAAATGCAAGCCTTCAATTTTTTATTGCATATCTGAAAATGAATCTTCAAATAGAAGAACAATCATTAAACTATCAAGTGCAGTAAAACATTTATATGGTGACGTAAGGCAATATTGTCAAATGTGAACCGTGAGGAATGAAACTAACCAATCATACCAAATTCCCAATGTAACGAGAAACTAGAGTCTATACAACAGGCATCTCAAAACAAGTTACCTCATCTGGTGAAAAGAAAGCTACAGCATCTGGGTCAATAGAACCAGCTGGATGCAATGATACAATAGCTCTGAGGACAGAGGGAAACAACAATTCAATTACAGCAGCCTTATCAGTGGTAGAAGAGCCCTGCGATGCTGTTCTTAGTTTATTTAACGTATGAAAAGTATGCTCTTTTGATGTTTCCATAGGATTCTCATTTGCTGAAGTTGGCAGTGAAGAAGCTCTTTTCAACCAATCGAGTCGTTCATAAGTGAAAACTTTCAAATTAGGGATTTCTTTCTCCACACGTACTAGAATGTCCGATAATGTTTTGCAATCACAAAGATCTTCTTGAAGAGTTGCTGGTAGTACTTGGGAACTGCAATGTCTCTTTGGCATTGATTCAGTACGTTGACCATCCAATCCATCATCAAGATGAGGAAAGAAACGTCTTTTCTGATCGGTGAATGCCTTAAGAGCTAACCTGCATACATTCAGAACTACAACTTAGTAGAAAAAGAAAAGTAGAGCATGCACTAAACAAACCATGTTGGTTTGATACTTTAACTTAACTGAGTCGTCAATCTAACTGTGATGATAGATATGTATAAGTCAAATTGTTGAAAATTGCACTCAGAGCCCTAACACCCATACTACACAGGCAGCCAACTTTCTTGTGTAGGGCCAGAAAAGGGATCCAACTTCAAATTGATATAGGTATTTTCCATAACAACATAAAAATCTCGAAACCGACCTGGTTCTATCAACAGCTGATGCACCAGCCTGGCCAGCAAGTTGCCGTTTCCATGCATATGCAACCACTGCACCATCTGGGCACACCAATGGCATGTGCAGACCCCAGGAATTACTTCGTGATCTTAGAGAATCATTGAGAACCCCAGATTCTTCTAGCTGCCTTCCTAACAAGATTATAAAAATTCAAAATTCAGGAAGAATAGCAGCTACGTACGAAAGTTAAGCAAAACAAAAACGATACAGAAAACTAAAATTATCCAAAGCCCAGAAACTAATATGTTTGTTCTCCAATTTCTCCATTAAATGGAAGTAAAATATAGCACATTCCATTAGTACAGTATATTTGCATTTTTATTATCATCTGCTACCAAGCCAAAAAGAAAATTAATAAATAAATAACCCTAAAGGGCTTGAAATTACAAGGAGAAATGCAAATGCATATTACAGAACATACCAACGGAACGTAGTTCTTCAAGATGTTGCCGCATGGCAGTGTCTTCTTTGCGGAACAATTGCAAGGGCTTGTTGCTCTGATGAGGCTGCGCCGTGATGAAAAGTGCTTCGAGGATGCGGTCAGCGCCGAGCCTCACGTCAGCAATGAGGCGAGCTGCTTGGGCCAGTCTATCCATCGCCATTGCCACCTGCTTCGGCGGCGCATCCACTGGTGAAGCCTGGTTCGAATTCTGGATCCCTACAGGCTGGGGCTCCTGCAGCTGTTGCATTAAAGCGTTGAGTTTCATCCCTAAAAATAAGAGAACTAGTACTAGTTGTAACTCTAGCGCGCTGTCTGAGTCAAGAAGTTGGGGCCTTTCCTTTTTTGGTTGAGATCCTGCGAGCCAAGTGCAGCTCTTTAATGGATCTCTACACTACAACAGAAAGGATGGTTAGGTTTTTTGGGACTTTCAGGCTAGACCAAAACAAATAGTGCCGCCACCGTTAAGAAGTGAAAGCATTTCGGGTACCCAAACCGAGAATGTTAGCCCAAAATCCTGAAACCCGAAGCTCTTTTTGAAAGATTAAAAATTAACATTTTAATCATAAGAATTATTTGAATTCCAATTATGTAATAGCTTCCTTAATAAAAAAATAAGGGTAATAATATTTTCAGAGCAGTTTTTTTACCTCGATCATATATTAACTATTTTGCAATTTATTTAATTAAAATGAGATTACATTATTATTTTAATAGCAAATTTAGAATAGATTTTACAAATCTCTCATTCAACCAAAGGAAAACGCAAATATTACGTGGATTTTGCAATTTATTGTGTAAATCATATAATAATTTATTATTGTGTCTATAAAATAGTACTACAATAATTTATTATTTGTCTCTAGTTAAATTTCTAATAATGTAAATTCATATTAATTATGATATAACTGAAAAATTAAGCATCAATTTGTACTTTTTCTAAAAAATGATATACAAGAAAATATTGAAATTTAATGAATAGTTCTATAGTTATAAAGATTGTCATTAAAATAAATAGAAATTAGCAAATGGACGGATTTACGGTTGATGACTAGAAAATATTATTTTGAAATCACGTATTAAGAATTTATAGTATATTATATTAATTGAAAATTATGAAATGTATTTTTTTATAAGTCCATTGTTTTGTCATTAATAAATAATAATATCTGGCAATAATGCTACCCAAGAAAAATTGGAAAAAAAAAATAGAAATTATTTCGCAGTCGGTTTTCAAGTATGGTTCGGTTTATTGCAGCCCGGATATCTAGAATCCAGATCAGGTAGTTCGGGCTTTCGGGGCAAACCTGATCCATTTTATCCCAAAGCATGAACAGCGAAGTTTCAATTTTGTTCTCTGAATACTGAATATATCATCTTCTTCCTGTTAAGAGTTCTCTTCAGTTTCTACTCCGGCGGCACCAAATAGGATCTTCAATTTCTGTTGCTCTTCATCTATTTCCACATGTAACTCTTGCCATATATCTGTTTAGTTTGTGAAATTTTGTTTTCTTCGTTTTTTCAGCTGCCAAACAGACAGTTAGGTTTCTACATGGCCTAGCGAAAAGATAAACTAGCGCGAGCATCGAAATTACATTCATTTACCAAGAGTCTAAACCGAATTTTTATGGTTTTTGTTTAATTTTGTAATTCGCAGTGAAAATGGCAAAAACTAAGGCTTCCTCAAAGAAGCAGCAAAAGCGTGGTGTTGATTTCAAGGTGAGCAATTTACCTATTACAATCTAACTTTCTCTGTTCTGTGTTCGAGGTTTGTTGGCTTATTAAGGTGGATTCTGTTTCTTTTTCTTTATCTGCAGAAAATTAAGCGGAAGCTAGGCAGGAAATTGCCGCCACCTAAGAATGCTACAAACACTGAAATTAAATCCAAAGGTAATAAAGTGGAAGCTTTATTATCATTACTATTATTATTTTTCATTCCTCGTGTTTAGTTATTTAAATTTTGATTTCGCTGGAAAATTTTGTTTCTGAAGAAGAAAGTTTAGGTTTTTTCGTTTAGCTGCCAAAAGCAAATAATAGATGTAGAACTCCCTCTTAATTATCGAAAAGGAAAGTTAATTTCTGTTTTTGTTTTCTGATTGAATTTTTCCAGAAAACTATGCTTGAAGTGTAATTACTTAAAATTGCAGCTTGTTGGTATAGTATGTTTGACGAGAAGTCAAGAATAAAGCCTCTAGTTTTCATGCCTTTGCAAATACTTTCTGCTAAGTTTAATGGACCCTTTATGTGCTGCTATATTTTCGGTTCTAAATGGCCTTTTGTGTAGCAACATGACTCTTGAAAGTTAACTTGCATGTATTGTGGGCAGCAATTGTTCTTCCTGAGCAGAGTGTGGCATCAGAGAAAGCGGGTTTAGCTCTGAGTAAGAAAGGCTTGACTTTGAAAGAGCTTCTTCAACAAACCTCTCACCATAATGCAAAAATTCGTAAAGGTATTTCATCATTGCTATCAAATTATTGAATTATTGTGAAAGGCCTTTCTTGAAGAGTTCAAGCTTGTGAATAATATAAAAAAATATAATCCTTTGGTTACCAAGAAATGTAGGAGAAAGGAAGTTACATGATTCTCATAGCTTGAGTTTTAAACTTTTAGTGATTGGTTGGAGGGAGAAAACCACATATAATATATGTTATTTAACTTAAAAAGGAACATGTATTCTTGACCTCTGGGCAAGGATTGGGTAAGGAAATATTAAAACTCTAGGCTAATAGTATCATCGGATATGTATCAAAGGGGTTTAAATGTTTCCAGTAGTGGAACTGAATACTGTTTTCTCTTATGGTCGAAAATTACCTGCATATTTGTTTTTACTATCTGCTTCATGATTATTTTATATTCTTGTTGAAGTTTTTTATTGTTTAATTTTTTTGTCATCATGTGAGTCAGTTGTGCATGTTATTCATAAAATATAAAGGTTTCCAGTGCTTCTGTTATTAGTTCATGAAGCATAGGTTGAACTTATGCATTTGCGGCAAGTTACTTGAAACTTGTCTCTATATTGATTTTTATTGTCTGTATTTTAGCCCTTGCATTTGTTATTCTGTATTCATTGGCGATCTTGATGTTGATAAGAGTTCTTGTTTATTGTCTTTGGTTCCTTTCAAAGATGCATTGATGGGCATGAGGGATTTATTTGTCAAGCATCCAGAAGAGCTGAAATTGCACAAATATGCGGTTATAGAAAAACTACGTGAACGCATCAGTGATGATGATAAAATGGTTCGAGAAACCCTATATCAACTTCTTAAGTCAGTGATTTTACCTGGATGCCAAGAGGTGATTCTTCATTTTCTCTATATCTTGAAAGCTCATATTTGTGTTGGATATTTAATTGGACAACTTCAAATCTGTAAGGACAGTCTTTATCATTGGTACCATAAATGTTGTGTGGTGATTTCCCTCAATTCTTTTTATATTATTTTTTTTTGTTGGGGATGGGTTGGGTGGTGGGGTGGGGATAACATGTTTCCTTGTCTTTTAGTTATCAACAAAAGCATGAGCCAACTGCATTTGATTGTTTTGTTAATGATTATTTGACTTTGTTTTTGGGAAGCATATTAGCATGTATCACTTGTAGCTACAATCTTCCATTTCAAGGATATGGACTATTAAAAATTTTCAATTACTTGAGACCTTGAAGATGTGTAGTGATTCTCAGATTTTCTATCGAGGAATAATTTCAAAATGATAGATTAAACTTTAAAAGTTTTTGAAAATTCAAGAAAAATGGAACATATTGGTAGAATTTTATTGTTTAGTTTGTGTGAAGAACTAAATACATAGGGTACATTTGGTTCAGCTGATTCATGCAAAAGATAGTTGATCTGCACCAAACAATTAGGCTAGAGGTGTTTGGTAAGGATTTTAATCAAATCAGCTGCTAATTTCATCAAGTATTCTGGAGTTTTTTCTTATCAGCTCTTAGTTGATTTGTATTTGTGTTAATTTGACTATATTAACATTATAAAAATAAATGCTAAAAATTTTTTCAAATTAATATTTTATATGATCATTTTATTCATAAGTATTTGAAAATAATAAATATCTATTACATATTATTATAAAATTTTAATTAATAAATTTTTATATATTTAACATATTAAAATAGAAAATAAGAAATTCACTTATAAAAATAAAAAAATATATATATAAATAATTCTATACTTAATGATCATTTTGCATTTTAAAAGCAACCACTTCTAAAATCACAAACAATCAGCATTAAGACTACCAGTCACCAACTATCAGCCACTAGTTATCAGCAACTACTGTCAACAACTACTATCAGCTACTAGCTAGTTTGAATAACTAAACCAAATAGACTCATAGAATATCGTTTGATAGAGTGTTGGATATCTGGTGCTCCTTAGGAGAATGAATTTGCAAGAAAAGGTTTAGACAGCGGGATGTAGTATGTTCATTTTGGCTTTTTGTTTAGCAGATATGAGTACAACCTTAGCTAAGAATGAAGATTAATTGTTTCTATTCAGTTCTAGACATCACACTCACCAAAGTCAAAATAAGATTGTGTTTCATGGTGTATTTGTTTTCTTTCTTCTCATTGCATTCACAATTTGTGTATAACATTTGCGGTTCTGTTCCTTTGCTATTCATTCTTTTCTCATTTTAATGAGGCATTCTACCAATAATCACTGTTTTACTCTTTATCATCATTAAATTATCTTTTGCTTTGACAGTTGTTTCTCTGCACTACTTGTCTGTCCAGGATAATCAAGGGTCCTTCATTTCTTTAACAATGGCATACATTTTTAATGCAATGACAAATTTAGCAGTTGAAGTTCGGCTTATGGCTTTCAAGTTTTTTGATCTTGTTGTACAACATTATCCAGCTTCATTTTCCATGTATGCTGAAAAGGTATCTTACTTTGAATTATGATATTTAGACATTTTTGACTGCATTGTTTATCCTGCTAATTTGAGAATCCATTTGGTTGATATATTTGTTTGTAATATGATTTAGGACTAATTAATTATTGTAGCAGGTGATGGAGCTTGTATATTGTTCTGAATCCAAATGTCAAACTTCTGTTCCCAATTTTTCATTTTCTAATAGAAGGACTTAAGTAAAGCCATAATATTGTTGAAATTGAAAACGCAAATGTGGTTTTATACATGGTACATAAATGTGTGATTGTTGCTTGAAGGACATCTTTTTTTTCAAGTCTTTGGTAGATTTCTTGGTTTTTCTAGATAGATTCCAGGGTATAGGTGAAGCAGTTTGTTGATGCAGAAGTTCTAGGTTATTTTACAGAAAAAGGGAATGGTTTTATAGCAAAAGAGAATGGCATTGGATTGTCAAAATAACCACACAGATAATCAAATCTTAGAAAGAATAATGGTGCATTCAAACCCTCACATTTTGTCAAATGAAGTAATTATGAAGTTTAGTTGATATGATTTTTGCATCTGATGTTATTTCATTTTGTTGTTCATTAACAGGTTATTCAAAATTATGGGGATATTCTACGGAAGAACCAGTTCTATTTAGAAGACAAGGGCAAGCTCAGAAATGTGCTTGCTGGTCTAGTCCGCTGCTTGTCTTTGTTGCCATCTAATAAAATAGAAGCTGACCGATCTGAGAAGGTGCCATCGAGCAACAATTGGAAGATAGAAGTTCTTAAGCCTTTTGCTTTTTCATTATCCATTGTTTTCTAATATTTTTTTTTTAAATGATAGAAGGTTTCCAGGGAAGAAATGCTGCATGCTTTTGAGTCAGACGTGCCTACAGAATTTGCTGGTATTGCTTTGAATCTTGAGCTTAATTACATGCTTATAATGCTATCATTCTCTCTGCTATTCATGATTTATATATATATATATATATATATATAATAAACACATGTGCACATGTTGAGTTTTGCATTAGCTGTAATGCCAGCATTTGTACCATTGATGTGTGTTCTGTATAAATTTTTTCTTTTTAAAGTATTGTTAGCTACTTTTTGTTTGTAAGCTTATATCAATTAGCTTCCTGTTCTTGAGAAGAAATTTACTTATAGCTGATTATTATACGTGATAGCATTCTACACATTAATGGTATGAGGTGTGACCATAGTCATCTGCTCTTGTTTATGTCAGTCCAAATTTTAGATGCTAACGTGTCAAACCTTCTTTCTTTTTGTTTGTGTAGAGCTTTCTGTCATCATCAATAAGCTAAAGGACTTTGTTCCAGTTTTAGTCAATTGCTTCCAAGACTTTATTCCATTAATTCATAGTCTACCAATGCTGGATGTACAATCATTTGATTGCATGCATAGCATTCTTAGGAGCATTGACCTTGTAATCAGGTTTCTGGTTTTTGATACCGACAAGGATAATCCAGAATCACATCCTCGTATGTTGGATCAAAGCATCTCATCAGCATTACTGAAGAAGTTGCTAGGTGTATTCCCAATCAATCCAGTGCATCACCTTTCAGAAAAGGTAGGAATTTACTATTACTTTCAGTGTGTTTCTCCATTAGTCTGTTCGGTTAAGAAGAATGGAAAAACCCGACAGAATTTAAAAATGAATCCAAGAGGTTGAAAATACAGAAGGATAATTCATTTTCCTTATATGGATGGATATATATATACATATATTTTTTGGGTGGGTGGGGGTGAATGGATTGTCTTCACTCTTTTTTATTTGTTTCTTCTCAACTAAGCAAATCGAAATATAATCCATTCTTTTTCCGCTGCGTGTTTCCTCCCTTTAAAACTTTGCTTAGTATTTCTCTTTAGTAACTTGTCTTTCCTTTCTACACAGGAAATCATGCGCTCTTCTAGTATGTCTCAAATTCTGTAACTGTTCTTGCTTTTGTAGTACTCAACATTTGTTTTCAATTTCTTTGCAGGACGATGACAAATATTTTATATTGAACGTTATGATTGCTGAAATATTTTTTAACTTAAGTGAATTGATCTGCCCTCCTGCTGATTTACAAGAGAAATTTCTTGCATTTACAGAGTACGCGCTGCTTATAAAGGTCTGATTCCTACACTGCCTCTGCCCCAGATTTTAATTAAAGTTGCATCACTTTGAAATATTACTGTTATGTTCATTTAGAAATCTTTGTCTCTTGGAAATGTTAATATTTTTTTTTGAATTTGACCCAATCAATCCTACTCCTTAAAATTTAGGAAACTCAAAACTGATTCAACTTGTTATACTAATCTCTCCACTGCAGTAGTCCCATGTTAAAGCATTATTACCTGCTTAAATAACAGTAAGGAAAACTGTAAACCAAATAAGAAATTTCTTTCAAATAAGAAAGTATTTGGAATCTTAAATAATTTTACATTTTCTCCTTAAAATGGAAGAATGCTGCTCTGAATTAATTACTAGAGCTTGTAACGTTTTCTTTATATTGTATAATTGAGGGATCATCATATATGCTATTCCTTGTAAGTCAGAATTGTGCATTTGGTGATTTATTAACATGTTTATATTTTCTTAATGTTTTTTGCAGATTCGCAATGACTCAAGGTCTGGCAGAGCATTTAGAGAAAAGCAGATACTTACACTAGTTCCCTTTATCCCAAAACTTGTAGCACAACTGATTGGCGATTGGAAGTCTCGCCTTCTACAGGTTTGAATTGTGCTTTCAGAATATTATGGTAATTAAATTTTTCTAATTGTGAGATTGTAATGCTGATTATGAGGATATTAAAAAATCAAACCTCAAGTGCAGGCATTTACAAAGACATTCCTCGGTTACAATCCAGAATCTTCTGTAAAATTGGCCTGCCTTTATGCAATTGAAAAAATGATTTTTCCTGTAAGTCCAACCCCTGGCTCTCAGAAAGGCCAGTTTCTTTCTCCTTAATTATTCTTATTATTTGAATCTGTACTCAGCATTCCCGTATGCAAGCCACTGAATCCGTGTTAATTTCCCTCTCCAATGTATTTTATAAAATTTTTAGAGAGAAGGAATGCTCTATCCAGATGTTAGTGATTCAGAGCTACGGGATCATCAGATTACTTGGATAAGAGAGCTGCCTCTGTTGTTAATCATGCTGGGTGATAGGCAGTCAACCTCTACCCAGGTACTTATACAAGTTACAGTGCTTTTCACGCCTTTTCCCTATACTTGCCATCTGTAACATTGCCTGGAAACACTTGAGTAACGCTATCAAAGCAATCATCCTTGTAGGTTGTGTTGCATCTTCTGCTTCGCGTGGGTCAATGTGCTATGAAGAACTCTTTCCTTGCATTGGAATATGATGACATGCAATACCATCTGCAAGAGTTCTTCAGCATATGTGAAGAAGGTTAGTCCTGATTTCTTGACAATTTCATGTTGGTTACATGTCCATCTGATGTCAACTAAATGGTTCCTCATTGTACTCATTTGTGTTTATCAGGGAATATATGCTATGGTCCTTTCATAAAGCTTCCAAGAGAGACTCAAGAACTCGCCATCTGTTGTCTTTATTATTTCTCTCACTTGGATTCTCTTCTTTTGAAGTCAATAGCTTCTTGTTGCCTCTGTGAGTATTTCTTGTCCATTTTTTTGAAAGTATTACCTGATCTGTGCTAGTTTCCCTGGTACTGAGGCTTTGAGGAATTCACATAAAATAGCTGATAAGCTGCATTTTTGAGGTGTGGTGCTGTTATATTAATTAAATTCATATTTGATGTTCATGGTCCTTCCAAGTTAGTTATTGAAACTTTCCTGCAAATGCCGCAAGAAATCTCATCTCTATGAATGCATGCATCTTTTTCTTCACTTAGCAAAAATCATCTCTTTAAGGCACAAGACATTTCATTATGTAGATAGTAAAATGAACAATTGATCCTGGATGAAATCTGAACAAAATGCCCATTTAAAATTTTAAAATATTGAAAGAGAAGTTATTTTTGAGTTTATCTTTTATAACAATCATGGAAGACATTTTTGCACCTTGAGGATAAGATTCCCCTGTAAGTTGAACATAGTCATTACCCCACCCTAGTAGGTAGTTAACTTTTAGGAACATCTGGGCTGTTTGATGTCATAGTCCAATCACCTTTTTTAGTAAATTTTCTTACTAGTTTACAGTATGCCATGGCGTTAAAGTAGGGCAACATACTAGCAAAGGAGAAAACTAATTCATTTTTACTGGCTGTGATGGAACTTATTGTTTTCTCATCTTCTTTTTCTATATTGCAGGTCAAGAGTTAGATTCATTTGTATTGTTTCGGATAATAGAAGTTTTGCATTCTGCCTTTAAAGCTAGCCATATTCAGATTACTGACCATGTCAGTTTTTTCATCACTTTGGTCTCCTGTTTCAATATTTTTCCACGTAAGTTGAATAAGTTCTTTATTGTCTAGAAAATCTGATAAATTATTTTAGCTAGTTTCTATCTGAAAATATGTTCATGTCTGCAGAAAATTCTTCCCCTGCAATGAATGAAGATACAAAGAGATCAAATCATAGAACTTTTAAGTTGTTGACCAGTGTTGTTTGTTCATGCCTGTCACAGATGGGTGATAAAACTCTAGTTTTTTTTATACTGGAGAAAGTTATACTAGAGCAGATCGTAAGTTAGTTAAATTAGTCGCATTTTATTTCACGTCACAATTTTCTTTACACTGGCTTACTGTACATACTTGTATTCTGAGACTTTAATTTTGATAAATTTGTTTGTTTTTTCTTAAAAAAAATATATATATATATCTTACTGGGTCCTTAAGAGTTGCTTGAACCATTAGGACTTATATTGATATAATGGTTCATATTTCAGTTATTGAAGCAACATCTGGCGAATGCCTGTGCTATGCTGAGGA
This sequence comes from Jatropha podagrica, assembly GCA_947857235.1. NCBI lineage: Eukaryota > Viridiplantae > Streptophyta > Magnoliopsida > Malpighiales > Euphorbiaceae > Jatropha > Jatropha podagrica. The sequence continues at coordinate 46,231 of CANUEP010102186.1, forward strand.
TGCTTGTTGCATTAGACTCCAAGCCCACCAGACTTTCTGATCAAAGTATAATCACTTTGAGCGATTTCCTTTCAGGATATCTTATTGATGTTGTGCATGTGAGCATCTCCTTTTCTATTTAACATCTTTCCTCTACTGATTGTTCTTTTTCTGGCAAGACGTCTCTTTTTATGTGAAGTTTTGATATGCATAACTTTTTTTTTTTCTCTTTAGACTTTAGAGCTGGATGCTTATCCTTGCATTAGTTGTTTCTTATGCTTTGTAGTTTTATTTTAAGAAGGAAAACCTTGCAAGTTGTCGTTGGATGGTGGTTCTGTGCTGTTTCAGTATGCATTAAGCTAATAAAAATTATTATGAAATAAATCTGAAAGGTAGGAAAAGCTGATGATAAACTGAACAACAGATTCAGATAGTTCTGCATCTCTGGGACCATCCAGAATGACAATAATGTTTTCAGTGAGTTATAACTTTTTATAAATTGATGCTATTCTTAGCCTTTGTTTGGATGGGGGTATTTTTTTGAAGGAAGAAAGATAGTCATAGAAAGTATCTAGAGAAAGGTGTTTTTCATTGTTTGGGAAAGGGGAGAAAAATATCAAAGTAATGTTTCACATATTTTCCATTGAGGCCACATATTTTGAATCTCTCCAATGTGGAGAAAAATTAATGGGGAAAAATGAAAAATTCACTTATTTTTATTAAATTACCTAGATACTCCAACATAACTAAAATCACATTTTATTATTTAAAATTTAAATAAGTGCATAATTGTCAATTTCTAATAATAAAATTATCTTTCCTTTAAAATTGCCCTTTCCAAACAATGTACGACAAATTTATTTTCTTTTCTTCATTAATTCAAACACAAGGGTGAAAGATAACTATGGGAAAGGAAATGACAGTTTCTCATTATTTTTCTCCATTGTTTTCCTTCGTCTCATTTCCAAACAAAGCATAAGTATTCTAAAACGCCTGGGAACATTGCTGCGTGGCCAACCTCTAGGACTAGCTAGGCCTTCTAGCCCTTCTATGACTACAGCCCTTTCGTTGCATTCATTTTGCGATTTCACATTTTATTTGTGTTTTCCTCTTTTTCTTTTTCTGATACTTGGTGATTTATCAATGAATTACAAAAAATTTCATAAGCTGCATGGGTGGAGATGGAAAATTAATTTACTCACATGCTAATTTCAAAACTTGTGACCAAGAAGGCTCAACTAGTGCTAACAGTTAGTCATAATCAAATATCTCCGTATCTAATTTAATTTTCTCTGTGTAATCGGATAAGTTTTATGCTGGATTGTGAAATTGCGATTAAGCTCGCTGTTTTAACCTAAATTTCTGTCGTTAGGACTTCAGTTGGATGTCAGGTGCATACCCATCTCACTAGGACATGTTCATTTCTTTTACATTTTTCCTCCATTATTGTATATGGAGAATCATGTGAAAAAAAAAATACTTGATACCGTTCTGGATGCCTGATGTATGTATGAAATGCACAGAAGAGAATAGTGTGAAATAATTTTTTTTTCTTTTTTTTTTAAATAAAAGAGGATCTATTTTCTCTTAACTTTTTGCTTACTATGTTGTCCTTTTGGTGCATCAATTCCATGTGATTCATCATGAAATTATTTTTGCTTTCTTGCAGTGTGTTCCAGGAGAAGATGATGACGATTCAATGGGTTCTGTTCATGTATTAACACGGGGTTACTATATTCTGCCTTGTTTTTTCTTGTTCGATAGAAGTCCCAAGCTCTTGAATCTGGTGCTGAATGCGATGAGCTCATTGATAACTCAAAGTAGTTCACTTTCATCTAGCGGTCATACCCATTATACTACGAGTTACTCGAGTAGAATTAATGCTATTGTTTCAATCCTATTATTGATGCACAAGGATGCTAAGATTCAGCAAATTATTTCCTCAGCGAGGGCCGAGATTGACCTTATTTCACAAAACATATGCTCTTTACAGGTACAGATTTTACTTAAATGCAACACTGAATATGTTTGAAGTTAGCAGGTGCTAGGTCTATGTGGTACAGATTTAATCTGCACTTTATTGCATCTCTGTTACTGTTTTTGCAGTCTTCTGAGGAAAGCAATCTGGACATCGGAGAAAGGCATAGAATACAAAGAGCGTTAGACCAACTAAAGGCACTGATAACTTCATTACCTCAGGAGACGCAAACAGCATAGCAAGATATATTACTCTAATTTATTGTACCTCCACACTTTGCAATGGCTTGCATGCCTACAGTTTTGAGTTAGCTAATATAGATGATTCTAAGGTGAAAGTGTTCTCTTCATTTAGAAATGAATATCACTTATAAAATGCAGAAAATGTAAGGACAAATTCTTCATCAACGAGATGTTGGAAAGCCGCTCTTTCTTCTCTCACTTTTGTATAAAATATTAGCTCTTTTTGGCTTATGATTTTTGTAAATTAGGGTTTTAAGAATTTGAAATTTGTGGGTTTTGCAAAATTAACCCTGCTTCAGTTTTGGGCACAAACGAAGCCTAGCAACAGTTTCTGAGTTTGGGTTTGAATGGGTAGAATTAGGGAATAAACGTATGGTTCATTGTTTTATTTAATTTTGTATGTCAGTATATCTACTGGGCAAAAAGAAATGTACTGTTTCCTTAATATGGTGGTCGATCCGTAAAGAGATGGATGGATAAAGATGGAAGTGAGTAGAGCGAGAGGAGTAAACCATGGAAATAGAGTCAAAAGCTCCTATTGTCGTTCTATGCATGTTTGATTATTTTTAATTTTTAAGGGTTAGGGTTATGACATCTTTTAACAGCAGCAAATGTTAATATCAAAGGAAAGATTAGTTGTGAAATTGGGAAAACAAAAATTTTAACTACTAACCTAAATTTGCCTGGTTAAGATCGACGATGCTCAAATAATTATAGGAAACAAATCAAGAAAATGATAAATTCGATCTACAAATTTATTTATATAGTTAAATAAAAATTTATGATTTTAAAATAATTATTTTTGTGTTAATTATTTATTTAATCTTTTATTAAGTTAAATGATTATTATTTTTCACTATATTATTGATTATTATGTCTTAGCATTTATCCTTTGCATTTATTTATAAATTAATTTCAATTAATAAGAAATTAAAATAAAATAATTAATATATCATAATTATAAATTTTTACAAAATTTTGAAATCTCATGTGACATAATTTAACTTTTTTTAATCTTACATGTCATTACAATTTACAATTTCAATTGACACTTTTTAGGGACAAGATGTCTCCTTTATATATATATATATATATATATAATTTAGTACATTCAGGGCAAGGTATATGTTGTCTAATTTGATACAATTTTGTAAGATTTTTGAAATTAAACTGCACATAGTTTTGTAAATTTCTTGAATTTAATTAAATTGTTTTATATATAATTATAAAATGGAGGTTAGATTAAAATATTATGATTCATTTAGGTTTTTAAAATGATTTGAAAATGAATAAATAAATTTTATTTAAATACAGTGCTTCTTTTGTTTTGAAAAGATAATCTATTTTCCCTTTTGATTTGTTTCAAAATATAATTTATTTTTTATTATAATTAACCTTTAAATTATCTACTATATATTTATTAAATTTTATCTTATTTTCAATAACTCTCGTTAATTTTTAGTTATTATTTCAATATAATAATTACTAATGTGTTAATTTAATATCAACATAATTGAAAAATTATGAATAAAAATTATTTTTTAACTATATTTCTTGATACATATGAAAATAGAAATTAAATTATATTTTCAGAATATAGAGAATACTGTTATATTCTTTGTTACTTTTTATTATTTTTAATTTTATTATATTGTTATCGTTCAAATAACTAAAATATTTAATTTTAAGTTCTATTTTAAATGATAAACTTTCGCTTTCTTTTTTAGAAACATTCACAGTAGAAAATTCAAAAAGAAAGATAATTAAATATTATTCTTAATTAATGTTTTTAATTTTATATTTTATTACCATTTCACAGCCATTAAAATCAGAATTTGGCGGGAAATTAAACTTTTCATTCTTGTTGCCGCTAAAATAAATTTGCGCCGAACGGCTAAAAACACGAAACTATACGTGAAGCAACCAAATGGGTTCTAACGGAGAAAGGAAGACAGGAATTCAATGAATAAATGCAGTCCAAAATAAGTTCCTTCTTTAAGCCATTCCCATCGTCGTCTTCTGCAAAGCCCGTTCCGAGTCCTGCTCCGATTTGTCGCGACGGTGACGATGAATTGGCGCTTTGGGAGAATACTAAACACGAATTTGTCAGTACTTACAAGCGTAGAGCTCCAAAATCAGACGACGGGTACGAATTTTCTTTCATATAATCTCTTCCTTGTTTCTCTATTTTCGGTTTTGATTGGGATTGGGAGGCTTCTTTCTTTCTTTCTTTCTTTTTTTTTTTTTTTTGAGCTTTCATTTTTAACAGTTCGATTATATCTCAATTTGCGTTCTGTTTGTTCGATGGGAAAGCTTAGGAAAGGAAAAGAAAAGAAAGCTTTCCCTTATTCGATCCAGCAAATTACATAGCTTGTCACAACATTCGTTGTATCATAAACCAAATACGTCTTTTCCTTGTTAGTTGAATTTTTTTCCCTTATTCAATCTAGAGACAAGACTATTGAAGCCAATAAAGATACAATAACAAAACCAATTGCGAGGAATCTGAGTTTGAAACCAGAATTATTGAGTTCCGGGAAAGTTCTCAACAAGAAGAGAAACTACGCACAGTTTTATTTGGACTTGGGTCAATCTGATTTCAATCTCCGTACATGTTCCATATGTGGGGTGAAATATGCCCCCGGGGAAGAAGGAGATGAGAAGGAACATAAAACATTTCACAGGAATTACACCCATGGAATTCAATTCAAGGTATATCTGTAGAAACTACCGCAGCTAATTGAGTTTATTTTGGTCTGTCTCCATGATTGATCTATTATACATGTGAATTCTATAGGGGTTCCAAAATGAAAGGGTTGTTGATATACCTTGCAATGAAGGGGGGCGCATTGTTTTGGTTTTAGATAGTGACTCTGCTGCTCAGAGAAATAAGGTTTGCATTTTGTCTTTCAATTTCTGGAATTTGGATTTTATGTTTTTCAAAAAAATATAAGTTGTCGCAAAATAGTTTTGAAGTACTTGATAACTATGCCTTACGTGCATACAGGTCCACATGTTAATTGGGATGCTTCTGTTTTGACAGGTACAGGAGGTTGTAAAGATGATGGAAATTGAGCTTGGAGCTGGATGGATTTTTCGTAAGCTCTGCAAAGTAAGAGATTTCTTGAGAACTATTAAATTACGACAAATTTCTATGCTTTTTTTTCATTTATTAATTTGGGTTCCATTTAGGATCTATTTCAACCCCAGATTCTGGCTTCTTCATAATGCTTTGAATTAGAAAATTCCATATACCTGGCGTTTGGATTATATTACAATTACAATCTAAAATCTTATTGTGCAGTTTTGCTTTTTCACTTATGCTTTAATAAATTTTGGTTCCCCATCCTTTTTTCGTCTTTTGGAAGCATAACAAGTCTTGATTTTCTTTCTTTGCAATCTTTCTTAACCTGAATTTTGTAGGCATATCTTTTCATCTGTTCCCAAAGAGTTGCCGGTTGTTTAGTTGCTGAACCAATACAAGAAGCATTCAAAGTCCTTCCCCCTTCAGTAGATAGAAGATCTAATAATGCTACTAAAAAGGATTCAAAATCAAAATGTACCACTCTCAAATTTGGGGATATTATCTTGCACAGAGAAATAACAAAGAAAATCCTATCTGTAAATTCTCTTGAAGTATTGGATAGGAACAGCAATGGAGCTATTGTCTGTGAAGAGGAAGCTACACCTGCCATTTGTGGCATTAGAGCAGTCTGGGTCACTCCCTCCAACAGAAGAAAACGCATTGCCAGTCAGTTACTGGATGCTGTGAGGTAAATTAGCAAGCTTCAACTCTTTTTACAATTCTGATAATTTCAAATGTAATTCTCTTATACGCCGTATTAAAACTGAGTTTGGTGTTCATTATTAGTCTTCCACATATGAGCATTAGATATGCCTAAGTAGTCAATCTCTAATTCCTTGTTCAGTTACAATTTCAACTTTAGATTTTAAAATCAATGAACAAACCATTGATATGAACTCCAATAGAGGTTATAATTTTTCAGAAATCCACTAGCAAACAATTGGTGTTCATATGAGCTTATGTGTTACCATTTCAAAATCTTGATAGAACAAAGAAAGTGTGAAAACAATAAAGTTAAAGGTCTTGACTTTATGAACGAATAAGTGAATATATTTATCTCGTCACTTCCAGCACTACTTTTGGCGGAATTGTCGGTCTGGTTCTTAGAGCAACTCCAATGCTAATGTGAATTGTAACTGATGTGCCATGTGAAATAGAAGATGTGAAAGATGATATGATTGAATGTCTACTTATGGACAATAAATTTTAACAAACTCTCTTCAATGTATTAGTTTTGAATATTTTTTAATTCTTTTTTATTTTATTTTCTGGACCCATAATTTAATATGCAACAAATCACTAAAAGGTAATAGATATTGACATTGTTTAAGAGACTGTAAAAATAAAAGGTATAGTAGACAATGTCTAGTGATTTTTTTGACATATTAACTTGACATTCTAAGTAGACATTAGGATTGGAGAATATTTTTTAAAAAGTCTTTCTATTTTTTTGACATGACAATTAAATAAGAGCAATCTACATTTATATTGAAGATGCTCTAACAGTTCTGGTTCAAAAAAATAACATTTCACTTGTGTTTCTATGGAATGCAGGAGAAGTTTTTGCATGGGTTTTACTCTTGAACAATCCCAGATCGCATTTTCACCACCGACCGCAGCTGGAAAGGCATTGGCATACAGTTTTACTGGTACTACATCTTTCATGGTTTACAAGCCCATTGCTCTAGACGGTTGAATGCTCTCATTTTGGCCCTCTTTGCATTACCCGTCGTGGTTTGGCATATGAGTAAGAAAATAATAGTATGCTTAATTGCACACTAATTGATTAATTAAAAAAAAAAAAATGATGCATGTGAATTTTTTTTTCCCTTCACCCAGTCAACAATTAGTTGAGGCGTGCTTTTGTGTTCACTTTATCCTTATCTCCAATGAAATTTGTGTCCGATCGTGGTAATTGTATCCCTACTTACTATTGGTAGAAAAAGAAAAGAACCTTTTTTAAGGTTGCAAGATGTTGAACTTTCTGAGATGTTTATTTCTCAAGTAAACTCAAAAAGTTGAATCTGTTGAGAAATAAGTAGAACCGCTTAGTTTTTTTCCTTTTTTTTTTCTTTATATTCAAACTTTTCAGCATTGAAGAAGAAATGGATCACGAATTTAAATGTTTAATTTCTTGAGTGGAGATAGAATAAAATTAAAATTACTTGAAATGATAATATTTTCTAACCTAAAAGAAAAAGAGCAAAATCTTATTTTTCAATGTACTTTTAACCTGGAAAAAAAATTTTTGCACTTGAAAAGAAAATTGTGAACCGAACACTACGCAATCAACAAATGTCATTTTTTGATACGCATATTAGAGCCAAATGAACCTTAGCTTATAGTTTCAGTAATGTAAGGGTAAAAACAGAAAAATGATTCACAAATCAATTATTCAAACTTCAGATTTCAACATCTCATCAATAAGCTTTCAAATGATCGTCTCTTGATCATGTAAAATTTAATCAAGATCATTAAAAGAAGTATGTTTCGATTCTGCTTTATTTCATCTGTAAACAGAGACCGCTAATCTAGTCATCCAAATGATTGAACAAGTTGCATAGAAGATTTGTATATACGCGGTTAATTTTAATACAAAACCTGGCAAAGCACCAAAAAGAAAAAGGCTTTAGGCTATCCTATCAATGAGACTTACTAAATAAACATTTGACGCAGGTTTATGGTAGAGAGGACTTCATATGCATTTTGGCATTAGTCTCATTTTGAGCAGAGTAATTCCCTTCATCTTCATCTCCCTGAAGATATGGACCAAATAGCTTCATAACTTGTTGGTAAACAGGTTTCTTGAAATCCACAGCCTGATTAACCAAACATATTAAGTATCCACATACAAATATAGTGCCTACAGTAAGTTTTTTATCCAGTATGGTTTTACTTACAAGCTCTACTACTTGCTCAGGTAACATCCATGACCAGTCCTTGAATTCTGGCTTTTCAGATCCATCTCCCACAAGGTTGATCTCTTCCTCCTTACCAGTAAACTTAAATAGAAACCTGTTAATTCTTTAAAAGGTGCTTGCATAAGGCAATGTTTAGAACAAGAAAAAAAGTATGAAACTAAACATCCACAGGCAGAACCAACTCCATATTTGCAATTCTTTCAACATGAGAAATTATTCAATATTGCTTAATGATTCCCCTAAATTGAAAATACCAAGACGGTTTCCCTAAATTGTAAACAGCCCTGCTTATGAATTCAATTAACAGAATTCTACATAGCGAAACTGATTTTTATATAAATTCTATATCTCAAATTCATTTATACCAACCAAGGGCTAAGGTAAATGACAAAGAAAGAATAGAACTTTTAACAATAAGCAAAGTCCATTTGTAAAGCAGAATAAACAAAATTCTGGGAACAAGTACACAATGGCCGGAACAGGAGATAATCACAAAATCAGGTTATACAACACCCTGCATAATAACAAATAAGCCCCCAATTCCCTACAAAGAATTCCCCCAAATTGGATGTTTTATGCATTACAAATAATAGCCAACCAATAATTAACAGCAGAAAACAGAGCAAACATAAAGAACAGCATCTGCTTGCATTGATGATAGATACAATGAATAATAATATAGAGTAGCTAAAACACACTATATAAACCATTTCAATGTTCTTGCTTTTTGAGAGAGAATTTGCTTACCATTTCTGTGCTTGACCTTTGTAATTTGTACCCCATCGGCGATTAAGTCTATCTCTAACTTGAAGTGGGAAGTCATAAGTTAGCCAGTATGGAGCCTGTAAATACAAAATCAATATCAGCTCAATAATATATTAAGTAAACATGTATTTCCACTCTCTAACATGTTATACATAACACAAAATAGTGCATGTCAAGACAATTAGCATTCAACTAGGCAAACCCAGAAAATAACAAGCTAAATACCTCAGCTAGAAGCTCTGCGGAAGTAACTCCTGTTTCTTCCCTCAATTCTCTCATTGCTGCATTTATAAGGTCCTCACCTTCATCGGCACCGCCCTGTTAAATACAAGCTCATGAGGCCATAGTAATGCAAATCCTTCTTATATGTTATTTTATCTCTTGAAGCTACTCTCATCCCTTAATATGTGAACAACTCAAACAAAACCCTACTCACATTAACAAGCAAACACTTATATTAAATAGAATTCAAAATTACTAGTCCATTAATTTCCCATCAATTCAACGAAGACAAGCTACCAGTACCTTTTCCAATGCCAATTATTGAAAGCTATAACTGAAGCTAAAACCCATAAAAGAACTGAATCTACCTGAGGCATTTGCCAAGTGTCTGGTATGTTTATCCTCGAAGCTGCAAAGATCTACAAATTAAACCCAAAAATTACCTAATTAACAGACCCAAACAACTCATTTCATATGCAAAAAACAAAAATTCGCCTCAAATTTCTAACCTGTTTAGAGGGATTAACGAGACAAATCCCTACATTTCTTCTATACCCTTGAGGAGGCGCTTCCATTGATAAGGCCGTTAGAGATAACGAAGCAGACACCTTCCAGGGTTTATTCTTCAATGTCAAAAATGGCACGGGCGCAAATTTGCCAAACTTTGAAGGGCAGTTTCGACCTGAGAACCGATAAACTTGGGGATTTCGTGGAAACTCACACGACCCCATCGCGACGCGTCGTTTTTGCTGTTTCTGGTAACTTACTTGGTCCCCAAGTCAGTCTATAAACCGTTTTGAGAAAAAACCACATGCTTTCCTGTCACGCTCTCTGGTTATTAATTTCCATTATTCCCAAAATACCCCAACCGCCTTTCTGTATTTACCTTGTCATCCCTCTGTTGCCTAAGGGCAAAGGCTAAAACCCGCCATTTATATATAAACCCCTTTCCTCTGTTTTCACTTGGACAGCCAATTCTCTTCGTTTTCATGTACTCTAAAACCCCCAGATTTCACCTAATTCGTGACGTCATCTTGCCGGAGCCTGGCGTGAATAATGATGATGGAGGAATTTACGATGGCTAAGTCCGTAGGGTCTTCTTTTCCGGTGGTATTTTACGACGGCGAGCAGGAGACTAGCCTTGGCAACGTCGTCGTTTCACCTTCCTTGAATTTCAAAGTTTTTCAATCGACTATTAGCGAGAAACTCGGTTTGGCTCCTCACCAGTTCTCTATTTACATCACGGACCAGAACAGGCGTGGCTCCAGAATCCCTGTGACCGGAAAGATTGATTTCGCAGCGGTTTCTCGAGAGAAGGATTGTTTCTTTCTCGTGGTTCTTAAGCGATCGAGGCGCGAGAGGAGGCGAAAAAGCCGCGAAGTGGCCGAAATTATGCAGAACAACCACCGGTTCGATCCACCGGCGAATGTGATGCTCTTAAGGCGAGACGGTAATACTATTGCAATCAACACTAACGAGTTTTCAGGTATTGATTTGGGTCGGGCCGGGTACGAAAGACGGGTCAAGGAGTTGCAAATAGAGAAAGAAAGGTACTTGATGAATATGGGTTTGGGTTCGGGTATGGGCTATGAAGGGCTGAGCTTGGGATCAGAAAGAGTTAATAATAGAACAGTAGTTTGTGAGGAATGCTTGATGGCTAAAGTGATGGGTAGAGATGTTGGATTCCATTGGTGTGTTAACGACACTGTCACTTTCGGATTCAGATCGCCGGCGGGCCCGATTGCCCGGCCAATTAAAGGATCCGGTTGAGAATTTATTTTGTTTTGATTGAGGTTTTTCTTCTGTGAATAGCAGGAAAAAAAAAAAACAAGAGAAGAGGAAGCTGAGATGATATGGTGTGGTATAGTGTACGGTAAGGAAGGGTGTACCTTACTACACAAAGTACATGAAAATATATACTGAATGTGACCCTTAATAAGTTTGATTAAAGGGTATGGTAATGAAGGTGTATTGGTATATAAGAAGGACATTTTGTGCCTCCAAAGAATTAGGGATTCTGCATTTGGCTACATAAAACAAAATGCAATTGGGTTGTGAATTGTTAAAATGGAGAAGGTGAGATTTGATTTCAGGTTTTGTGTTTTTCTTGGAATCTGGCTTCCAATTGAAGAAGAAAAAGAAAGAGTGACAATTGATGGTAGGTGCTTTTTGGTTAAGCTTTCAAGTATTGCTAAAAGGATATTTTGGTGTCAAAGAGGGAGGGGGGTGCATTATTGATGTTTGATTGAAAAATGAAAAGAGAACTATTCCTTTCTTTTTCTTTTTTCTTTTTTTTTCTTTGGTGGTGTTTTTTTTTTTTTATTTGAAGGCCAAGGCCTTTTTGTCTTCGGGCATGTGAAGTGTGAAGTGAAGCTGCTTAGCTTTAATTTGTATTTCCAATGCAAAAGTACTCAATTGGGGGAATTTATTAAAAAGGACAATAGCATTACCAGTTCCTTGCTGTGAATCAATTTATATTTTAATATTGTTGGGGCCAATTATGATATGAAGGTTTTAAGTTGGGGAGTTTGACTTGCAAAAAAAATTACCACTTCTTATAAAATATTAAAAATTTTTACAAAACATTGAAATTTGAATTTATTATTTTGTTCAAACATTTGAAAATATTTATACAAAAAGCTATAATTTTGTAACTCATCTGTCTTTTATGAAATATTGCCAAATAATGGTAACTGCAGTGATTATGTTATTTTGTAAACCACTCGCTTTTTATCAAAGAAAAAAAATTCACATTTTATATTATTTTGTAATTCGGGAATTTTGACAAAAAACCACTTTTTATAAAACATCATGAGGCATTCGGCAATCCGAATTATTATTTTGTAATTTTACAATTTTATAAAAGAACAACTTTTTACAAATTATTGAAAAATATTCTAAAATGTTGATAATTGGAGCTATTATTTTGTAATCCAATAATTTTATAAAAAATAGTCATTTTTTACAAGATATTTAAAAATATTACAATATATTTATAATTGTGCTTATTATTTTATAAAATTGTCACTCTTTACAATAAATATCCATCTTCTATACAATATGGAGGAAATTTTTTACTATCTCCTATTCTATAAAAAATAATTACCTTTTATAGAATATCATAAAATATTTTAAATTATTACATATTTTAAAATTTAATTTACTGTGAAAACTTGATTATTTATATATAATTATTATTATATATATAATAATAATAATATTTACTGTGAAAATTTAATATTTATTTTATGAATTATCATAAATATTATTATAAAAAAATAATTATTTATATATAAATTTAAAATTTTTAAAAAAAATAAAATGGGATGAATGGAATAATAATTATTTCTATGCTCGTAATAGGGCAATGATCTGAAACGGAACTACTGGGCCCATCAACCACTACTTTTGGTTGCGGCTATTTAATCATCCACTGGTAGCATACCAAAAACCTGGCAATCTACTATTTTTTTACCATCGCTATTCGTCTGAGTGAACTTTCTTCCAATCAGTGGAAAAATTAAACCAAGTCACAAGAGAAACGAATTCAATGCTTGGCTACTATTATCTCAACCTCTATTTTATAATATTTATTATATTTTAAATTTTATATTTTTTTAAAAAAATTATTAAATTTATATAAATTATAATAAATTATTAAATAAATTGACTATATTATCTTTAATTTATTATTAATTTTAAAAAAAAAATTAATAAATTAAAATAATAATTATTGATAACATGCAAAAAATAAATATAAGAAACATATTTATTACTCATTGAAATTACAAATGTAACAAATATTTTAAAATAAATTATTTTTCAAATATAACAAATGTTATGGAACAGATATGAGATTTGAATCCTTCCTACATTCTTTTTTTCTACAATATCTCTCACTGTATTAAAGTCCCCTCCTATAACGCCTTTATTTTTATATGTTATGAATAATGTTTTATTAGTATGTGAGTAATACCACCTAACCGAAAATTGATCTTTTTTCGACTTAAAAAATGTTAGTCATAGCTAATTTTTTTTAATATTTATTTTAAATCGTATATATTATTTTAATGGGTAAGGAAGTAAGTTATAAATTTATTTTGAGAAATTAAGTAGTTAGTGGATAGTGATTTGTGATTTGTGATAGTTTTAGAAATTTAAAGAATTAAAATTAGTGAATAATTTTAATAAGATACGTGGAAAAAAATAAAATTTATGTGAGTTTTATTAGATTGAATTGTATCAATTGGATCTTTGAATATTAAACAAATCATATCACTGATTCAGCAACTTCATGATAAGTTGTCACAATATTACAAAAATGTCATTTAGGCACATGGTAGGCAAACTTTCTTTTTCTTTTTCATTTTTCCTCTCTTTTCTTTCAATTTTACTAAAGAACTAGCAACATGACTGTGCTATGCACCGTAAATATTTTTATTTATAATCTTAGAAATATATGATAATATTTTAAAATATATAATTTAATTAAAAAATTTATAATTTAAATTATTTATAATTTCATATTTATTAATTTTATTAAAAATTATTTAAATTAAAGAATATCTATTTTAAATTCAAAACGTTAGACTAATTATATATAAATTAATTCTATAACAAAATCGAAAGAAAAATATATATATATATATATATATTAAAAATCATTGATTTTAATTTATTTTTGAATTAATAAATTTTCTTAGGCGATATTAAAAATAACAATATAAGTAAAATAAAATCAACAATAGAAATTTAATGATAGACGTATATATATCATCTTTAATGATAATTTCATATAGATCGTTTTTTTTTTTTTATGATTTATCAAACTTTTCCTAATTTGATAAAATACTAGAAATTAGAAGAGAAAAAAATATATCAATGTCGAACGGAATTCTTAAAAGAATTATTGAAATTCAAAAAAAAATATGTTACTAAGTCTTGAAGAGCTCTCTTTATTTATAGTCTTGTAATAAGCAATTTAATGTATTATCATTAAAATTAATAAAGGCAATCATATATTGCAATTTTAAGACAAATAAATATTGAAACGTTTGGATTTTTATCGTTAATAAATATTTTCACCATTAATCTTCTCTATCATTCTTTTAAATATAAAATTTTCGTTCATAATAATAAATGATAATTATGATTGATTATAATGATATTCAATATCACTATTATAATAATGTAAATTTAAAAGATAAGTTATAAAACATATTGTTAACTTGACAAAATTTTGAGAGAGATTGATTGTGATTAACCCGATTTTAGAATATATTTAACGTATATATAGTGGAGTCTGAATAGTCCGTGTCAAATAAGTATTCCGAATCCTGATTAACTTCATTTTCATAGTTATTTTAGGAGTTTATTTATTTAATTGAAATACTTTATTATTATATGTTAATAGTAGTCCCCCATCAATTTTTTGGTCATTTATGTCCAAATGTAATATTCGTAGAGTATTTTCAAAAGTTATTTTATTCATTTATTATTTTTTATGCATAAGAGTTTTTGGTTTCAATGGAAAATAACTTGATAAATAATGACCCATCGACTATGTTGGTTAAGTTTAAGTAGTAAAAGTTGTGTTCGTTAATATGTTAATTCGGCAATATAGGTTTTGTCCCTTAGAATGGAGAAAATTGGGCTGCTTAGGTCACTGGTGAACGTGTCCCTTAGGATCGGGAGAACTGGCCTGCTTAGGCCATTGGCGAATAGGGAGAACTTAGCCATTTAGGCCATTGTTGAACGAGGAGAACTTAGCCGCTTAGGCCATTGCCAAATGGGGAGAACTGGGCTGCTTAGGCCATTGCTGAACAGGAAGAACTAGGCCGCTTAGGCCATTGGCGAATGGGGAGAACTAGGTCGCTTAAGCCATTGGCGAACGGGGAGAACTTGGCCGCTTAAGCCATTAACGAACGAGGAGAACTTAATTGCTTAGGCCATTGGCGAACGGGGAGAACTTAGCTGCCTAATCCATTGCCGAACGGGGAGAACTGGGCCACTTAGGCCATTGCCGAACGAGGAGAATTGGGCCACTTAGGCCATTGCCGAACAGGGAGAACTAGGCCGCTTAGGCCATTGGCGAATGAGGAGAACTAAGCCGCTTAAGCCATTAGTGAACGGGGAGAACGGGGCCGCTTAGGCCATTGCCGAACAGGGAGAACTAGGCCGCTTAGGCCATTTTCGAATGGGGAGAACTAGGCCGCTTAGGCCATTAGCGAACAGGGAGAACTAGGCCACTTAAGCCATTGGCGAACGAGAAGAACTGGGCCACTTAGGCCATTGCCGAAAAGGGAGAACTGGGCCGCTTAGGCCATTGCTAAACAGGGAGAACTGGCCGCTTAGGCCATTGGCGAACGGGGAGAACTGGGCCTCGTAGGCCATTGCTGAACAGGGAGAACTGAGCTGCTTAGGCCATTGGAGATATGTCCGAGCAGATGGACTGACTATGGGTCGCTTAGGCCTTTGGAGAAATGTTGGAAAGGATGGATTGACTATGGGCTGCTTAGGCATTTGGAGAAATGTCCAAGCAGATGGACTATCTAGGGGCTGGTTAGGCCTTTGGCGAGCCTGCAGCTGCATTTGAATGTTAAATGGAGAACAAGGAGAAGATTTTAAGTAAGATCTTTCAAGAAAAACTTGATGCATCATGTCCTTTAATAATTTTTAAGGATCGGTGCATCAAGTGAAAAAACCTGAGGTCTTATCATATTTTTATTATGTATAGTAAAGAAGAACTTGTTACATAGTACAGAGCAGATGGGTATTTAGTATGCTTGCTTAAGGTTGTCACTATTCCACATTCGGGGAAGTACGACTCCTCCTATTTTACTTAGTTTGTAAGTGCTTGCCCCTGTTTTCCTATTTTCCTTTATTTCTCGGGATATCAAAAAGAGGGTGCTTCGCCGATTGAGCCTTTGCTTCCTCTTTTGGCATCCACATGATTGACAGGGTCAGTGGGAGACCCTTCAGAGCTATAACATATGCCTCTCTGGCTGCCTTTTGATCACCTCTCACAACCATCACTTCGCCATCATCAGAGTAAAACTTCATGGTTAAGTACTTGATGCTTGTTACTACTTCTAGTTTGTAAAAAGCTTATCTTCCTAATATAGCGTTGTAAGGGAATTGGATATCTGCTACCATGAATTCTAGTTTGAGCTTCCTTGAAGATTCCTTTTCACTGAGTTCTATATCTAGGTTTATCGCTCCTGCCACCTGCACCGGCTTACCTGCTAAACCAACAAGGGAGTACGGATGGGTTTAAGCTTTGAGGGGTATAGTTTGAGAGCTTTGAACACTTCCATGGTTATTAGGTTGACTGCACTACCACCATCTACTAAAATTCTTTTCACCAAGAAGTTCTCTAAGATACCCTCAATCACCAATGCATCATTGTGTGGCATTCGAACTTGCTCGCCATCACTTTTAGAGAATGAAATGGGTTGTCTAGGTTAGGTTTTTGTGGTGGTAAGATAGAGTATATCTCTTTAGCTCTCCTTTTTCTTATTATGTTACTGTCACCTCCTGGCGAACCACCGAATATGGTACGAATGGTTCCTATGGTCCGAACCCCCTTATCACGCTTGCTTGATTGTCCTTCCTCTTGCTTGCTATCCCCTACAAACTGCTTCAATTCACCCCTCTATATGAGGCGCTCAATTTCTATTTTCAACTGTCAGCAATCATCAGTTTCACGTCCCGTATCTCTATGGAACTCACAGTATTTGCTCCTATCTCTACGGCCCATCGCATCATCCTTCATCTTTTTGGGATAAGTGCATGAGATCCGATCGCCCTGCTCTTTGATCCATGACAAAATCTGCGATCGTGGTCTATTTATTAGAGTGAACTCAGTATCCTTCCAAAACGTGTCACCTTTAGAGTATGGGGTTCGTATAGAGTAGCCAGCTTTGGTAGGCCGAATAGGCGACCTTCTCCTAGGCGAACGCCTACTTCCAATGGGCGAATGCCTCCTGGGTTTATGTCCTTCTTCTCTAGTTGGCTTATGCTACTGTTGAATCTTATAAGCTTCATCCAGTTTGGTGTATTTGTGAGCTCTTGCCATAAGCTCGACGAAAGTTGAAGGTGGGTCAATGTTCAGACTTTCGAAAAACTTGTTGTATTTGCAATTCTTGGCCATTACACTGACCGCCACTTCATCATTCAAGTTCTCCACTTGCATAGCTACCCTTTGAAACCTAGCCACATATTGGTGTACGATTTCTCCTTCTTCTCTCTTCAAATCTACCAGGTCAGATGAAATTTTTCTAGATGGGATACAAGTTATGAACCTAGCTCGGAATGCTGTAGCTAGCTGTGAAAAAAAATGGATAGACCTGGTTTTGAGTGTTTGGTGCCATTCTTGTGCAACACCTTTGAGGGTGATTGGAAAGACATTACACATCAAGTCTTCCGAGCTAGTCTGCAGGTACATGATGGTTTAAAAAGTGGCCAGGTGACTCCTGGGGTCAGTGTAACTATCATATGATTGAAAGGTAGGAATTTTGAATTCGGGTGGAAAAGTTGCCGCCAGTATGGTGGGAGATAAAGGTGAATCCTGGCGAAGGCCATAGTCTCCATTCTCTTTTGACTCCTTACACTCTCCTACTATCTCCTTAACTACATTCCTAAGGTTTGTCCCATCCAAAAGTTGAGTGTGGCTTACCTCTTGGCCATGAGTATGGGTGGATTTTGACTCAGCTTCCTGGTACCGATCAGAGAGAGAATGAGTTGGATGTCTAGGCGAAGGTGGGTGAATCTTTCCTTCATAGGGGAGTGAATTTGTGGGTTTGGGAGGCGTGATGGAATCACCTCCAGGTGTTGAGCTCTCCAAAATACTCTTCAAGACAATGGTAAATTGGGAATAAGCTTGAGCCAAGGCGGCTGCTACTTGGGGATTGGTTACAGGTGGGAGAGTCAAGGTGATCGGGTGGCCGGGTTCGATTTGTTCAGCTGTTAGGTCTTCCAAGTTGGGGTTCCCAGTGGGATTGGCGGCCATGAAGAATGGAAAGTTGCAAATTGGCTAGGGCTAGGATTAGGGAGATGTTGAAGGTGTATTCCATGCTCATCACACCAATTGTTAACTAGACAGAATTTTGAGAGAGATTGATTGTGATTAACCCGATTTTAGGGTATATTTAGCGTATATATAGTAGAGTCTGAATAGTCTGTATGAAATAAGGATTCTGAATTCTGATTAACTTCCTATTTAGAGTTATTTTAGAAGTCTATTTATTTAATTAGAATAATTTATTATTATATGTTAACACATATGATAATTTTTAATTAAAAAATAAGCTATAATATTATTATAATTTTAATTATTTAATACATATTAATATGATAATTGAATGACAATTAAGATCAATATTATGTAATTGTAACTGCTAAAGATAGGTTACAATATTATAATAATTATAATTATTTACTGTATTAATTATGATAATTGAATGATAATTAATTTCAAATTTATATAACACCATAACTAATAATTAAATTCTATGTGGCACTATAAAAATTTAAGAGTTTTATGTGACATTATAATCCAATGTGTCATTACCAAAATCTTACATGCAAAGGATAAAAGAAGAGCATTCATTTAAGAAATGTCATATGTCAACTCCTTTAAAAAAAATTGCTTGCTTCATGTGTGTGTGTATATATATATATATTGATTTCACAAAATTCCTTAAAACCTATGACATCTAAACTAAGTTTCATGAAGATTAAGGTTGTAATTGAAAATTTAACCTATAAATTTCAAGAAAATCCAATTATTGATTATTGATTCAAAGGTTGATAAGATTCCAAGAGTTTAACAAAAGGAAAATTAAGGTTTGATTATTAGTTTTGGGGCTTTATAAGGTTGCTAATGAATGTTAGTGCTTAATTTTTAAGCCTCTTTCATTTTCTTAAATTTGTAAAATTCTAAGGTTCGTGAAAATTCGGGAATTTTTTATTAACTGGTTGAGTTAATATGCATCGACTACTTAATGAGTCCTTAGAAATGTATAGAATGTGTGATTTTTCTTGCTTTTATCTAATGAAAATTCTCTTATAATAATGATATATATGTGGTTAGAACTTGAAAAAATTATCTTGAATAATTCTTAGGTTTGGTAAATTTTTCTGTGACTTTAATCCTAGATTTTTTATCTAAATGAATGAAATTGTATTAATTGATTTTAAATCGTGATGTTTGAGTTTTTTTTAAAGGTAGTAACTGTAGAGAACCTCTTTTTCTTATTTTCCTTGTTTTGGCTGAAATTGTTGGGATTGTTATACAAATGCTTTTCTTGCATTTAATTGATGAAAGTACTTTAGAAATGATGTTTGATATGTAGTTAAAGTTTGATGAAAAAATAAAATATCTTTTTCAAGGAAACCATAATTTTTCTATGACTTGGAATTTGAAAATTTTGCCTAATTGGATGAAGTTGAGCTAATGATAGATCCTACATGTTAATGGAGATGTACTTATAGTTGTGATGTGTTTAAGCTGAAAAGAAACCATCTCTTTGGTGGAAAAATCATAATGGTCAAACCTTATGTTTATGAAGCCTTATAATTTTCTTGCATTTGATTAATGATTTTCCTTCAATAATCATACTTATTGTATGGCTAAATTTAGGAAAATTATTCCTTTGTACGAATGTTGAAATAATGGTTTTCTATGAAATGAAACTTAGGAACTTTGGAAATTTGAATAAAACTTTGCATGCTTTAGGTATAATTATGCTTCTAGATTTTTAGTTAAGACTTTGGTCAAGTTAATGGGAAAATAAAGACCTATATGATGAAAATCACATGAATAAAGTGTACTTTTCCTACGACTTGAAATATGAGAAATTCTATATGTTTTATGATTTTACTTGAATTTGAGTTAGTAATTCATATAAGATTGAGTATGTTAAAAGAAAGTAAGCTTTAAATTTGGAGTTTGGATATGAGTATTTTTCCTATAAGTGAAAATCAGAAATTTCAGAAATTTTTTTTAAGAACTACATATAAATTGAGTTTGATTATAATTACAAGTACCAATTTTAGATTTTGGGTTGTTTCAAATATAGAAAGAAAGTTCAATTTTATAAGAATTACATTTCGCCCCATATAGGCAATGTAAATTTTCCTAAGAGGTTATTTAAGTGCTTGGAGATGAGTACTAGGGCTTCACACTTCAAAGAGTTGAACTTGATTTAAAATATAATCTTTGAGGAAAATACAAATTCTCCAAAGTAATGTGTTTTCAAAATGAGAATTTTGTATAATTGAGTGAAATTGTATGAAGTAAAGATTTAAATAAGTCATTATTGAAATGGATAATATTTTAGAAGCTTAAATTGTCTAAAAGAAACCCTTCATGGGATTTTCCTATGTACAAGTAAGGTAGGAAAAGTAATTGTCTCAAGAATTTCTATGCTTTTAATAAATGAATGTCCATGGCTGGGGATGCTTTATCATATGGTTGAAGTTTGATATTTTTACCTTCTTTAAATCTTAAGTAGTGGGGATTTTTCTATGACTTAAGTCATATAGATTTTTGAAAAAAAATGATTAAGTATATGTATGCCTTGAGTATGATGATGTTTCTCTATGCTTATGAAGTGTTTTGGATAATTCAGGTGTGTATTATAAAGCTTTTATGGTTAAGGTTACCTTTATGACATAAGTCTTTCTTCGACATGAAAACTTAGAAATTTTGAGTAAATGATTGAGTAGCTGCATGCTTAGTATATATTTATACTTCTAAGCATATGAATGATATTTTGGGTTGAATAATATGAGAAATATGTGATTTATATGAGAAAGATTTCATATATGTCAAAGTTTTTTCCAATGACAAGCTTTTATGAGAAACATGACTGTTATGACTTTAAATGAATTTTAAGTTAAGAACCTCTTATGATAATGTATAAGTAAATGAAGGAAATGATATGGGTTTAAGAAAATAAAAAAAGTTTTACTCTATTATGAGCATGCTCAGCACATTGGTGCTACTCTAATTATTTAGATATAGCCTTGATCATGTGTTTAGCACATGCGTGCCCTTTGTATGGGCAAACATGCTCTATCTGTTCTAATTGCTTTTAAGCACTTTGTTCTGTTTGGCTATTTATATCCTTCTGCTTCTGAAATCGAATATACTTCATTTTCTACTAAACGTACGTGAGCCTCATAAGTTTAAAAAGAAAAGAGTTCAATTACTAAGTAAATACTATATGACGTATGCTTTAATAAGTTTATACTTTATGTTTATAACTTATATACTTGGGTTTATACTATTCATGTATCATATGCCTTTTTTGTTTATATCTTATGTCTTAGTCTATAATTATAAGTTCATATACTAAATGATGATCTATGATTTGATTTTTGAAAATTTATGACTTAAGATGTTTGGAGTAATTACTTTGTGCATGAGTAGTATGCTAAATGAATTTGTTATTATGGATATGAATATATGATTATGTGAATGATTGTACGTTGTCATCGCAACATAGGATGTATGGAATTTACGAGAACCACTGAATTTTATAGTCAACGTATCAATGTTTATTGTGCACAAGTTGTAGACTTGTGAGCGCTATTTGGAGGCCAGATCTAGCTTAAGAGCCCAAGACTTCATGATGATGGATATAGTTTATTCTATTATAGTTTATATATATATATAGATATGACATCTAAATGTGAAAAATTAGAGATTGTATCTTATGTATTAACTTTAGTCTTAAGAAAATTATGTATTTGTGATTTAAAATCCTCCAAGATATTTGTATATCATATTATGGATTTTAGTTACGTATATTGTATGGATATTAAAATGTGGTTGATTAAGCTTTGATATTGGAGGTGCCTTAATTTAAGTTGATGGATTATTGAGGTTGGATTTGAAAGTGTTCTTTTTTTTTTTTTCTTGTTTTACAGGTTTTTAGTTAAGTTTAATTTTTAAGAAAAACTCTCATAGTTTTTGTACAGAATCTCACAAATCATTTTCTAAATAAAATCATGGACTTTCTAAACTTGTGAGACTCAAAATAAACTATTTAAAAAAAATTTATCCATGTCTTTAGCCTATAAGATTTGAATTTATATCTTAGAAAAGTGCCTTCGAACCAAATATAATATCCACCCCCTATTCCTCCAAAATATGGTGGAAGGCGTTACACCTCACGTATAAAAGGACCCTTAAAATTATTCTGATCATTCCTCCAAAATAGATCATTTGTTGCAAGTGATCTATTTTAAGGGGTTAAAATATAACACTCGGGGAATTAGAATGCAAATAATGTCTAAGAGATCACTAGTCTTTTAAAAAGTTATAAGATAATCCCTTTTTTTTTTTGTCCAAAGTGCAGATCTCTTCTCTAATACAATAAAGAAAAGTCATCATAGCAAATTTATAGAAACAATAGAATCGAACAGTAGTAGTGATTAGACACCTAGTGAAGTAAGTGATCATATATGACATAAATATTATACTCTGTCAACACGATCAACTACTTCAAAACAAAATTATATTTTTTATTTTGCATAAGTTGTTTATTATCAGACTTCTTACTCTTTACATGAACTCCGTCTATTATAATTACAACCTGTGATTTCAGTTCTTACAATCTATTTCTAATTTTATTTTTTATGAAGTCCTATATTGATTACAATTTTTTGTAATCTTTTTTTTAATAATTTTGTAAAATTACACGTAAACATTTGGCGATATATACATACCCTCTGTTTTAACTGTTTCTCAAAAAAAGAAAAAAGATTAATTGTCTTAATTCTAGAGAATAAAATAAAAGTTCAATTAATGCTTAATTAATTGAGGTAAAATTTAATGTAAATATCTTGATAAGAAAAAATTAAAATAAAATAATTAATATTACTTTAATCTTTTAAAAATATAATCTAAATGAAATAAAAAAATTTAAAAACTGTCATATTTAACATAACGTAGTATCATTTGTTTTAAAGTCAAAAAGGCCCATTTAATTTATTTAGGATGTGTTTGAAAACAAGTTATTTTAGTCTATGTTTTACGATAGTTTTTTAAATAGTTTTTAATATTTTATAAAAAGTTATTCAAACAGTTAATAGTTAAATACTACTAAAACAACTTATTTTGCCAAACATGCTATTTGACTATATTCTGCAATAACTTTTTAATTAGTATTTAGTGTTTTGATTAGTCAAAATATTAAATATTATCTCGGTAATGGAAAACCTCATAACTCGTCAAAAATTGTTGCCAAACAGAGTCTTAGTTTATTATATTTAATAACTAGTACACCCAACTTTACTTTCAAGTTGTTTATAACTTTATACACCAAGAAATAGTTTAGTGGTAAATACATATATAGCTTGACAATAAATATATATTCAAATCTCCTCTCCCAATACCCAAATTGTTTACAGCTTTCAAATTATTTTTCTGATAATTTTTTGAAGCCACATCAACACACTATGAGTCAAATTACTGATTAATTTCATGTTTATTTCCAATTACATTTATAGAGATAATTAATGATAATTGTTATTTTCTCTGTTTATTTAAATTGTCAACTTTCAGTTTCTACGCACATAACAAAAAATATTAGTTTACCTTTGGGTATTCTATAAAATTTTCATTTCAAATTAACTCAATACTCTTTCATCTTTATAAATTTCAATATTTCCTTTGGGTATTAATGAGATTCAATAAATAAGGGTAAATAAATAAAAAGGCAATAAATTCTTTTTTGAATTCTAAAAATTCACACTTAGCTACCGTTTGAAATAAATGAACCATGATTGTAGAATTCATTTAAAAATAAATTTGTCATGTTTGATATGTTACAATTTAAAATAAGGAATTAAATTAAATTCCACAAAATTATGTTTGAAATAATTTTTAGATGAAAATTCATTTGTCTTTATTCCTAAAATAACATTGACATAATAATTTAACAAAAATAATAATATAAATAAATCATTTATATTCCACCATGATTAATTAATTAAATTTCAAAATTTTAAATTTTATGTCCTTTCAAATATTTAAATTTTATTTTTATTAATAGATTAAAATGTATCCAAAATTAAAAATTCATTTGGATTAGTCATATACAATAGCAATTTCATACTTCTTAAAAAAATATTGAAAAAAATAAATGAGGATAATTTAGTCAATAATATTTGAGTAAATGGGCAATTTAGTTAATATAAATATTAGTGGGTTAATACGTGAAATTTATTTATAAATTTCAACAATTTTAATAGGATTTGAACTAAATTAATCCAATTTCATCGAATTCAATTCATAAAATTTAAATCCATATTTTTTTCATTTCAAACACAAAATTTTAAATATTCAAATGAATTCCACAACATTTTGTGGAATTCATTTGTTCCAAATGGGCCAGAGTTTATTTATTTGAGTGGAACAAAAAATCTTAAAAATTAATAGTTTTGAGTGGAACAAAGAAATTAATTATAAATAGCATTAATTAAAGAGTTTTTTAAATTTGTATTGAATTGGATAGAATTAAAAATTTTTAAAAAGTACTTCCTCCGTCTCATTTTATTTATTTGTTATTTTTTTTAGATGTCTCAAATTTTAGATAATTAAATAATTATTTTTTTCATAATAACCCTTATAATTGTTCATTAAATGGATGATTTTTATTAATATTTTAATGAATTAAGGGTAAAAAAGACAAAATAATTTTTATTGACTAAATTCTAATATGCGTATTTTGTTAAACCATGCAAACTGTTAACTACCAAAATTGAGTATTGAGAGTATTTGAGAATTTATCTCCTCTTAGAATAATTTTGAGGTGTATATATCAGAGTTAAACTCTACTAAGATAAGAATTATGATAATATTATATAATCTATTAGTTAGAGTTTACTTAGAGTCTAATATTATTATTTAATATATTTTATTATTATATATTAACAGTAATCGCCTCAAAAGTGTTTGTCATTCATTTGAATTGACGGACGGCTAAAATATAATCTGTTTAAGCTTGAATTGTTAGACAACTTAAATTCAAACCGCTTAGGTCACTTTGGCGAACTGGAGATATCCGAACTATAGACTTAATGAAATTGGATCACTTAGATCATTTTGACAAATTAGATACTAGTGGATTATTTAAGTTCATTTTATTAATCTCCATTTAGTTGTGATACTTATGCTTTTATCATGATATAAGAAATAAAATAAATATAATTATTTGTGCTTACCTATTAAATAATATAATTATATAATTCAAATAAATAAATATTCTATTAATAATACAATTATACTATCACGAGAGTTACAAACTTGTGAGACAATTTAGATATGGCTACTGTGCATTGCTTATTAAATCGTCACAAATATGTACAATCACTTTCTTTTCGAAAAGACTAAAATTCAATCTCAAATTTAACAAATTTAAGAGTACATACAATATATTCAACGCAGCTTATTATTTCACATTCTTCATATCTTTGGGAAAATAATAAAAGTAATCAAATAACAAAATCTAATTTAATATATTATATCAAACTGAATGAAATTACGTTGAAATCCAACAAAAGTCAACTTTTGTCGGGAGAGAAGTTTTGAATATTTTAATTTCAAATCAATAGAAATTAGTAAGGTATATACAATAAATACAAATTCATACGATATATTAGGCAATCATTCAATGATCGTATAAAGCAGTTTTAAAATATTTGAATAACACATAGATCACTATGGACGGGTAATTAATTAATGCAAATCTCAATATGTATAATTCATGTATATAAAGTAAGATCAATAGATTTATATTTTATTATTATAAAAGGTGTATTCCATGCAGTGCAAATTATAAATTATCTATTAATTAGAATTTACTCAGGAGGTTAATATTATTATTTAATATATTTTATTATTATATATTAATACAAACAAAATGAGAGGGGAGAATGTTATAATTTGATTATCATATTTAAGTTATTACTACATTTATTATTCTAATACTTATAATATTAAAATATAATAGCACTTAAATATTAATTTATGAACAAAGGGCTCTTTTATTTTTTTTTTTTATATAAATTCTGACATGGAATATCTCTTCGTGTCCCAAAGAAAATGAAATGTCTTATGTTTTTTGTTTCTTTAATAACTGCTAAGATTAGTCATAAACAAGCTATACTACTAATGCATAATTGCATTTCTATGATTAAGACAGCACAAGTCACAGTCTTATCAAGTTTAATACACAGTTTCACCCTCAATTTTAAATTTAATTATAATTTTATTTCAATTTCATCTTTATATTAATTTCATAGTGAATTTTAATTTTTTTTTATAATTTCACTCTAATTTAACTTTTATATTAATTCTATAATAAATTTTAACATTTTATTGCAATAGCATCATAAATTATAATTAACACTTAAATTGTAAATAAAAAATAAATTTACTATTGACCTTGAGTTTGAATTAACTTAATATATTTATCTAAATGAAGAAATTTTGATTAATATTATGGACAATCTCTGTCATTATTTTCAATATTTTTATATTATTTTTAATTGATAATAAATAATATTTAAAAATTAATTTTTTGATTCATGAATATTTTTTTTAAATAATATAATTATTTCTTATATTCCATTTTGATGAAAAATTTACAATTTCTAATAATTTAAGAGAAATAAATTGATGATAGCTTTGTTTTAAATTTTATAATTATTTTAAAATTTATATTCTAATTAAAAAAATTCATATATCAAATAATTAACTTTTAAATATTACTTATTATAAATAAAAAGATTAAAAATATTAATAATAATAACAGAAACTGTCTTTACTATTAACCTAAACTCACACATTCACGTAATTATATTAAATTAATCTGAATATAAAATTAAGAGTGAATTTAATTTTTATTTATAATTTAAGTCTTAATTATAATATAAGGTGCTACTGTAATAAAATATTAAAATTTATGATTAAATTAATATAAATATCAAATTAAAATGAAATTATAATAAAAAATAAAAAATTATAATAAAAAATTAAAATAAATTCATATAAAAATTAAATCAGAGTTAAATTACGATAAAATTTAAAGTTCCGGTAAAATTATATATTAAGCCTCTTGTCAATGGGGGAGATCATGATAAGGTTAATGGCCGCGAACCTATATTAGTATTTTCTCTAAATGAACACCGGATAGACACGTGTCACTGAAGAAAATAGACTGATAACAGATATTGGCGTTGATTTCTTTATGGCAACACATCGGCTAATCGCCTAGACCAATGCAACCGGCTCTACCTTTGAAAGTACGAAAAACATGAAACTCGCGTCATATGATCACCGCGTGTCCAGTAGCCGAGCGTCTAAAGCGTGAAGAGGGAAGAAATAGACGTATTCAGTAGCGAGTGAAGGAAAAATAAGAAGGCGAAAGGACCAGCGGAAACGGCTTTGAGGGAGTGGATAGCGATACGGACACTGACCAATTATAGGGGCTCATAGCGTGTGCCGAGAGAGTCACGTGGCCTGAGTACGGTTCTCTCTCGTGAAGGCTCTGTTTGGAGTTCAATTTCTTTCCATGGCACTTCAATATTTTTACATTTTTTTTCAATTTTTATTTTCCAAATTTCTTTTCTCACAATGAGGATACTCTTTTCATTCCATTAAAATAAATTCACATTCTTTCTCTATTTGTTCAAAACTGTATAGTTGTATTTCCTTTTTTTACACGATGATAATCTTTATAATTTTTATTTTACTCTTATTTAATATGCATATCTATAAAGAAATATATTGTTATACCATTAATCAAAATATTTAAATAAATTAACTATTATTAGCTTTTATATTAATTAATTCCGTAATTTGAAGTATAAATAATTAATAGTTAATATAAGAATATATCAATAAAAAATTAAGTAAAAATATAATATAATAATATTAATTATATTTTATTTATCTATGTATTTAAATTAGATCTAAAAGACTTCAGAATTAATTTAATTATAATTTTGAGATCAAAATATAAATTTACGAAAAGACCAAAATATTTAATGAAATCATAAAATTATAAGTCCAAATCTCATTATTAATTTTTGAAAAAAGAAATATTCGTTTGGCAAATATTTTAAAAGAGTAAATGGAAGAATACTTGAGTAAAGAAAGAAGGAAAACAAAATCCAAAGAACAAAAAAGAGAAGAAAAACAAATAAGAAAAAAAAAAAAAAAACCATCTGTCTCCCAAATGGTATGCATGTCTAACACGTGTCTTAGCTTTTGGCAAAAATGTGAAAATTAAAATAAAAATTACAAATATTCCTTTCTCAGTTCAATAATAACCACAATTACCACCGCACCAAAGCCATCCATTCGAAATTCTTCAACTACCAAGCAGAAGAGCTGGGCTCGCTATATATACATATATATTAATTTTTCTATTTTTATGAAATGAGAAGAGTAATAACAATAAGAATTGGAATTTTCTTACCTTAATTCATTATAAAACCAATAAATTTTATTGATGTTGATAATAAGCTTTACGTCTAGTGAGTAAAAATGAGGTTCCATCCATCAAACGATATATAAATAAATAAAAATTGAGTCTTCAAAATTTACGTGGTATCATTTCAGAGTATTAAGCTGTTTATACAGCAATTTTATCTATGATTTAGAAATAATTTTTATATGTTAAAATATTATTTTTAATATTATTAATAGATAATTTAATTAATATTTTTAATTTTAAAAAATTGATAAAATTAATAATATCATTAATATTTTAAAATTTTTTTACCTTTTTTTATAAATAACTAGCCATGCTATTAATATTTTATCTTTCATTTTTTTATTTTTTTATTTTATAAAATTTATATAAATATCTATTTCAATATAAATGAAATACAAAAAAATCATATCATATTTTTAACAAAAGGAAATGGATTCCTTGCAAACAATACAAGACCATTTTCGTGGCATTTAAAAAAATTTAAGCTTAATCAGTGGTTGAGTTTAAAATCAAATTAAAATGATAAAAATAAACTGAACCAATTGATTTAGTTCAGTTAATTCGGTTCATATATAAATCTTGATATGATTCAAATCCAAGTTAATTATCAATTATGATTTTTAAATTCCAAACAAATTAAACGGTTTTGACTTTTGAGTATAAAATATAAAAACAAAACGCAAATAATAAAGTTGAATACAATTTCTAAAATGGTATGAAACTAATAAATAATCTTATTTAAATATGAAATACAATTATAATTGTCTCTTTTTTTTTTCTTTTTTTACGAATTTCAATAATATTTTTGTTTTAAAGTGAAAATTTAATATTTATATTAATTGAATTTCTTTACTTTAAGTTATAATTTAATAAAAAAAATTCAATTATATTCATGATATAGTATAAATTGGAAAAAGAAAATCATCAAAATACATGCTTAAATAAGTATCAATTTATAATATATTTATGTACAGTTTGATTTAGTTTATTTTAGCAACAAATCAAAATTAAAATTTAAACTATTTTTTATAAGATTAGATTTTCTTTTCTAGAAGTCAAGCTGAATTAAATTACTATTTAAGTTTTGTGTATTTCCGAAGGATAATTTTATTTTGTAAAATATTTTTCAAATAATTAATTTTTCTATTGTTTGGTTTCAATTGTAAAAATTAATTAAAAAATATTTTTTTGAAATTAATTAAAAATAGTATCTTATAAGACTCTAAAATACTTATATAATTAGTTATAAGAAAATACATAAAAAAATAATAAATTGTGAGTCCTTAGTCAACGATGACGGTGGTAGCCAGTGAGAACTAACGACAAGTAGCAAAGTGTTTTTGGTAATATTATAATAAATTTATCGCTTTTTAAAAATAAAAAGTAATTTTTCTTATATGTAACTTAATTCTTCCTTTGATGAAAAAAAATATTTTTCATTGATCTATTTTCTTAATTGTATCTCAAACATCAAAAATTTAAAAAATATTTTCTGTTACTTCAGTTGCTTTGTTGATAATTTAGTATTAATCGTTAAAATAATATTATGTGCTATACAAGAAAAAATTAATTTAATAAATTTTGTTCATAAATCATGTCTATCCATAAATAATAATGCATACTTTATTTATATATATTTTCATTCACTTTCCTAAATTACGAGGAGCGATGTTTCAAATGGGACTACATATAGAGGTGAGCAATTCACGAATTTAATCAAAAGTTCAAATCGAACAGAGTAATTTGATTCGCTTTTGTTGCCAATAAATTAATTTTGGTTTGATCGGTTAATTGTAAATATTAATTCGATTTTTTGGTCATGATCCGGTTAGATTTAAAAAAATTTTAGTTAATCCAAATTAACCAAATTAATACTAAAGATACATATATATATATATATATATATATATATATATATATATATATATATATATATATATATATATGTTTTATCTCATATTTTTTTGTCAAATCATGTCGTTTTTACTCCATATTAAAATAAAAGCAAAAGTGCAAATTATATTTATATAATTTTTATGACAGGTAATAATAATATGATATAGTTTTTGAGATCATTGACAAAAAACATCATGTTTAATTGGTTACTAACTATAATTTTATAACTTAAAGTTTAACGAGTTGTTCTTTTAAGTTAGTTATATTAATTATTTTTTGGATAATTAAATTTAGATATAAATGTCTTTAAAATTTTTATTTGGACACTTGTAACTTGTTAGATTAATTAATTTTATTAATTAATTTTTTATTCTATACAATTGATTATAAATTTATAATCATATATATATATAATTATTTTAAGAGTGTAAATTGTAAATTTGGCGTGAACACATATATTGAAAAATTTTGAATTTAAGTATTTTTTCGTAATTGGTTTGGATTAACCAACTGAAAATATTAATTCGGTTATTCAGACGGTTGCGATTTTTTTAATAAAACTGCATATTATTTTATTAGATTATTTTCAATTTTATATTAAATATGGTTTAAATTTAATAAAAATTTATGAAATTCAGTTATTTTTGAATTGAGTTATTCGGTTTAAATTGGTCAAGATTAACTGAATGCTCACCCCTAACAACATATATACATAAGATTCTTGTTCAACATAGGTATCCATACCATTTTTTATATTAATATTTAAAAATATGTATAAATATGCATTATATGCATTGCTTCTCATTATTATTATTATTATTATTATTATTATTATTATTATTATTCAAATTGTTCATAATTATTTTAATTATCAGTAAATCATAAGTAAAATTATAAAAATAATGGATAGTTAAATAAAAATATTTACAATAGTTACTTTGTATTTGTTTTTATTTTTTAATATTAAATATTAATTATAAATTTTTATATCATTTAGATTTTTATAATACTAAAATGAAACTTCATATGAGATTAATGTAAATATTTTAGTTACTTAATAAAACAACAGTTTTTACATACACATTTTAATTCAATTTACATTGTCATTTATCTAAAATTCTACCATATCACCTAATATATATATACAATAATAAAATATTTTATATATTTTTAAAATTAAAAATTTTAATATTCGTTGTCTAAAGCACACATGTGTTCATTTTATTTTGAAATAAATTTAAAAATTAAAAATTTAAAAATTATAAAACGCTTAATTACTTTTAAAAAATATATTCAATCAAATAATATAAATATAAAAAATATTATAAAAATTATACGAAATATACTTTTTTATCTCTCATATAGAAAATGTTTTAAATTATAATAAAAATATTTAAATATTTAAAAAATAAATTAATAATAATAATAATAATAATAATAATAATAATAATAATAATAATAATAATAATAATAATAATATATTGTTAGAATTAAAAATTTTTAATTGTTCATCATTCCGTGGATAGTCATTTTATTTAAAATTAAATTTTAAAAATAAAAATTTAAAATTTTGAAAGACTCAATTATACCTATCTTATATGCAAATTTATTTATTTTTTAAATTTTCAATCAAATTATATAAATATAAAAAAATATTATAAAAAAATACTTTTATCTCTTTTCTATATTATAAATATTTAGAAAATAAATATAAAAAATACAAAATTTTTTAAATATTTTATTATCATATATTTATTAAAAATTAAAAAAATAAAATTCAAATAATAAAATTCAAAATCTTGAAATGGTTAATTATATATTTATATTTATTTAAAATATAATTTTAATAAATCATATTCATTCAATTAATAAAATATAAATTTTTAATGGGCCGTCCTAAACTATTTTAGAATATTGAAATTTTATCAAACACGATTTGAAAATTTTCATTATTTTATATTTATGTATAGTATAAATATAGATTATAAATATACAATTAATTTTAATTTTGAAATTTATATCAATTATTCTTTTTGTATATATTCATAAATATCTTTAAATTTTATATGAAATTAATCTCTTTTTAAGATTTGTGTTTATAGTAGTATTTAAAAATATGTATAAATATACATTTTACGTTAACTATATTCGTTATTTTATATTTATTTTTATTTTTTAATATTAAATATTGATTATAATTTTTTTTGTATATTATTTATATTTTATAATGTTAAAATAAAATTTTATATGAAATCAATATAAATATTTTAGCTAATTAATATAACTGCAGTTTATATATACACACATTTTAGTTTAATTTATATCGTTATTTATCTAAAATTCTACCATATCACCTAATATATATATACAATAATAAAATAATCTATATATTTTTAAAATTAAAATTTTTAATTATTCATTATCCCAAGCACACATGTGTTCATTTTATTTAGAAATAAATTTTAAAAAGTAAAAATTTATAAACTATAAAATGCTTAATTATGTTTAAAATTTTACTTTTTTAAAAAATAGCCAATCAAATAATATAAACATAAAAAAATATTATAAAAATATATGAAATATACTTTTTTCTTTTTTTATCTCTCCTATAAAAAATATTTTAAATTATAAAAAATATTTAAAAAATAAATTTATAAAAATAAAAATAAAATATTATATATATATATTTAAAATTAAAAATTTTAAAAATATATTCGTCTTCCATGCAAATAGTCATTTTACTTACAATTAAAATTTAAAAGTAAAAATTTAAAAATTTTGAAAGGCTCACTTATACCTGCTCTAGATGCAAATTTATTCTTTTTTAAATATAAAATCAAATTATACAGATATAAAGACAAAAATATTATAAAAAATATATTTTTCCTTTGTTTATCTCTCTTCTATATTATAAATATTTAAAAAATAAAGTTAAAAAAATATAAAATTTTCAAATATTTTGTGATCATTATTTATTAAAAATAAATTTTAAAAAAATAAAATTTAAAATCTTAAAATATTTATTATATATTTATATTAATTTAAAATATAATTTTAATAAATTATATTCAATCAATTAATAAAATATAAATATTTAATTGATAATCATAAATTATTTTTAAAATATTAAAATTTTATTAAATGCAGTTTAAAAATGTCATTATTTTATATTTACATATAGCATATATATAATTATAAATATAAAATTGATTTTATTTTGAAATTTATATCCATTATTTTTTTGGTATATATATTCATAAATATCTATAAATTTTATATGAGATTAATCTCCTTTTAAGACTTGTGTTTACATACTTTTAATTTTTTCCCCTTTTATCTTAAATTATATTATATAAAATAATATTTGTAGTTTTCATAAAAATTTTCCATCCCACTAAAAAAAAATTCCAGCAATTAATTTTAATTAAGAATTCCTCTAGAAAATCTCTAATGTGACTAATTTTTCTAAACAAACAGTCCTTTATATTTTCTCTCTCTCTCACTTTCTCCAACCCTTTTTATAAAGAGAGAAACTTGTAACGTCATTTTGGAACCAGAGCCCTCCCTTCTGTACTACTTTCTCTCTACTCTCTACAGTCCCCTCTCAGAAAAATTAAAAAATCCCGCTTACAACCTTCGAATTCTCTTGCTCTCTGGACCTATATTTCGAACAGATATACCCTCTTTCTCTGTTTTCTTCTTTGCCTTTGTTAGCAATGGCGGAGTTTCCTCCAAATTTGGATGACGGAGAGCTATATCTTCCGTCTGATATTTTTCTAACTGAGGTATCCTCTAAATATAACCCATATCGTCTTTCTTGCATGGAAGATCTTGCTGCTCATTTCACTTCTCTCTCTTTACTTAAAAGTCACCCATCTCCAACCCCTTCAAGACGTCCTCCGAAACCACCATTAAATTATCAGGTGATTTGAGCATTATCAGTTTATTTTCTTTCTATTTATTTTAATGTTGTCATGCATGGTTGTCTAACTGGTGTTTTTGGCTTTATCTGGGGTATTTTTTTGGTAACAGAGAGTAAAAGTGACGGTTAGGGATTTATCGGCGAACCATTTGACAGCTGGGCATGTTGGTTTTAATGGCGGTGGTGGTGTTGCTGGTGTTGAAAATGGTCAAAGACTTTGCGGGTACGGAAACGGTTCCTTTTTAGCCCGGTCTGAACCGTTTTACGAATTTCAAGTCCAGCCACAGGTGAGTAAACAGGAGACATAAATCCGGTTCTTTTATCTTTTTATTTGTTGTCCTATCAAAGGTCTTACTTTTTGGCAGCTTTAATAATAGATATTATATTTACACACTTAGAGGGCCTTGAAAAAACTGATGGGTTTGCTTGTCATGTATAGGTTGATAGCTACTTGGACACAAGGCCACTGCTTTTGCAAAGGCCACGAACTCCAATTCAGAATCGGGTTTACCCATTTCGAGGAAGTGGGTTTGGATTTGGTGGCGGTGGCGGTGGTGGTGGTGGCAGTAGAGGGAGAGAATCTGGAGGGACTGGTGTTTTCCACCCTCGTATTGTCCCTAACTCCACAACGGACTCTCCTTTTAATGCTGATTTTAAAAGGAAGCAAGGTGAGTTGGCTTGCTTTTGTTGGTAATCTTGGTTTGTTTAGTTTTTCTTAATATGGTTTCTTGATATATGGCCTTTGTTGGTGATTGGGTGTTTCTAATACGAGTTTCAGGTCAAAAAGGTGTAAATGCAAAAGAATACTTATTTATAGAAAATAAAATTGAAACACACTGGAAATGTTAAACTTCATTTGTGACTTCTATCCTTTCTTGCAATTTATTTGTTTTTAATAATCAAAGTTTTAGGTGTGTATATGGAATTTATGTTCCATGGGGTTTTTCCCCTACAAATTGAGGTTGTGGGGTCCTAAACTCTTAGCTTTTGGGCTAAACTAAGTTCTTTTGTGCTTTTGGAAGTATTAAACTAAAAATGGTGGCTATAATTCCTTTAACTGAACCTGTAATTTGGGGTGATACTCATGCTCCTTTAGTGGGTATAAACTAGCTTGTCAAATTTATTTTTTTGGAGTAATCAGCCATTGGATTATAATTAGCTGTTAAGTGTCATTATCAATGAGACTTGAAATCAAATCTCAAGAACAGTGCAAATATGTCTGGTATTTTCCTCGACTTAAATTCCATTTTTTTTATATATCTCATTATGTAAATTTCACTTGTTAATGGATTTAGAGCTGATGTTTTTTTTCATTTGTGTGAGGTGAGGTTTTGGGGTGGCTTAGTATTGTGACTGAAATTGTTTTTGGGAAAAAAAAAGAAAATCTGATTAGATGCTTTTGAGAGAACATAGTTTGAATGTCTTGGTGTAGCTATTTTGAAGTTTCTATTATTAATTTTTGTAAAAATTATCTTAAAAATGAATTTTAATGATATTTCCTAAATCATTTTTTTAGGAATCTTTTTTCCCTGGTAACAGCTCAAACAGTACTACCCCCCCCTTCCCAAAAGAAAAAAAAGAAGAAGAAGCAATGGAATGAGTCGATTGAGCCATGAGTTTTTCTTCTAACTGTTTTGTAAATAGAGTAGATTGAGCTGTTTGGTGATTAAAATGTTGAACATAACAAATGTATAATATATGTCTTTTATGGACCCAGATAATAATGCTAGGTTCTCTTATTATTTTATGAAGCTCTGTACTGGCACACTGCAGATACAAAAGAGGAAAAAAAAAATCTGTAAAAGCTATATTTGCTTTTCTGGTAATTGTCAGGACTCAGTTGCATAATAAGAATGCTCTGTTTAATTGCTGAGAGTTTCCAGATACGATTAAGGTATGTATGCATACATACATACATACAAACATGAATTTAAGAAGTTAATATAAAAGAAAGTGGAAGGACAAAAGAATATTTGCATTAATGATTTTAAACCCTCTGGTAGTTCTTTAATTCAATGTTTCACTTATAGTATCTTCTCTTAAATTCATGACAGGTGTGAGAAATAGACAGGAAACTCAAGTCACTACCCAACAGAGAAACTCCATGAGAAGGATTAGCAAGCAAGAGGATTGTTATTATCATCTTCCTCCAGAGATGGGTTTGCCTCAAGACTGGACTTATTGAGCTTATCTTCTCCAATTTCAGTGTAGAAGAAAAATGATTAGAATAATACCTTTTGGGGAGAAGAATAGAAGAAAGCTAAATAATTTGTAGGGTTTTGTGTGCAGTGCAGTGAAGGTAAAGAGAAATAGGTAGAGATTAGGAGAGAAAAAGGTATGTTTTAGTATGTGTTTTATGCTTAAAATGCTTTGTAGAAATAAATAATGCCTAAGCTTTTGGTTTGAAGTCAATTATTAGTAAATGACTAATACTAACCATTGATGGAAGAATAATTTTGAGCTTCGTGGAAGACAATTAGTTTTGAATGCTTTTGCCTTCTGCGTTTGGTTTTTCAGAATTTGGTGCGATACAAAACAGGAAAACATTTATTACTCCCCTTTGGCCTTTGCCCTTGCAACGCTACTAATTCATTTTATTTGTGTCAAGCTTTTTGTAATTATAACCAGAAAGGCGAATGAACATTAATCTCTTTCCTCTAATTAATTAACAGTAACTTCGTTATTTTATTGTGCATCTTCACCTTCAAAGAAATTAACTCTTCTAAGAGCAAACAATCTGTGATCAAAATCTAAACCAGCAGAAGTGTGACTCTTACTCTCTTTTCTTCTCTATCCATTTACGAGCTGCAAATAATTCAGATATGACTATTGAGAAGATGACAAGCATCAACATGGAAACCATCAAAATCAATTTTCATGCATCAACTCTTTCTTCAAATAATTTCTCTTAGAATATTAATAATGTTAATTCTTTTCTCTCTCTCTTTATTTTCATTTTTGATATGGTAAAATGTAACGATACGTTGTCGTGTGGTTATTGGATAACGGCTTATTTATTTCTGAGGTGGAGTTAATAGATTCATTGATTATTGTTAGTTGTATTTATTTTTTAACAACACAGGAATTGCTTAGTCGTTAACAAGTCATTATTTATAATATTTCTTTCCATTTTTATTTTTGAATTGATAAAATGCAATAATACTTTGTTCTGTAGCTATTGGATAATGACTTGTTTATTTCTGAGTTGATTATTGTTAATTATATTTGTCTTTTAGTGAATTACGTTACTGACCTTCATTTTTCATTAAATGTATCCGTTGTACTAAAATAGAGGCTATTTCAAATAAGTTATTTTGTATTTAATTAACCATTCAAAAGTTGTGGCTTATAATTTCACTCTTTATTTTCTTTTTTAGATTGGTAAAATGTAATGATACTTTGCTATGTGGCTATTGGATAATGATTTGTTTGTTTTTAAACCTAAATTTTCTATGTGTTTGTTAATTTTTTAAAAAATTGAAAGAATATTTTTCATTAGTATAATAATCTTAATTTTCAATTGTTAATTATTAGAAAAAAAAAAAACAAATCAAACGGTTTTTTCATTAATAAAAGAGAAAATAATTAATTCGTCTATAAAGTTTGATCAAATTAACTAAATAATCAATGCTAATTAATGGTCTTTGAAATTTACCTCTGTCAAACCGCTTAGTCTTTTAATCGATTTTCTCTAGATTTGTCTGTAAAACTTAAAAAAAAAAGACTAAAATATCCTCACACATAAAAATGAAAAATGATATATTCATTTCTAAGGTTTGACCAAGCAGCAACGAGCTTAATTCATCGAATCCTCTCTTTTCACGAATTCGCAACAATAAGACTTGCAACATTACAGTTTAACAAAATTAATTAATAATCCCTGAGATTTACATCTGTCAAACGATTTGATTATTTTGTTTATTTTCTCTCAATTTTTCTATTCAAACCTAAAAAAAAAAATTAAAATATCATTACACTTGAAAAGAAAAAGACTAAATTAACCTAAGTTTTTTTTATTATTTTCTAAAATATTCTTACTATTTGGCTTAGTTTATTCTTTTTCTTCTTAAGCACAATGATATTTTAGTCTTTTTTTAAGGTTTTAATAAAAAAATTAAGAGAAAATAAATATAATGACCAAATAGTTTGACAAAAGTAAATTTTAGGATCATTAATTAATATTATTAAACTGTAAGAATGTCTTAGTTACTTTGATCGAATTTTAATGATGAATTAATTATTTAACCTTCTTAAGTATCAAGGTATTTTTAGTTTTTTTTTTAAAAGATTTTAAAGGAAAAATTTGAAGAGAATGAATAAAAATACCAAATCAATTTAACATAGGTAAATTTTGAGAATAATTAATTAATATTATCAAACTGTATAGATGGCTTACTAATTTAATCAAATATTAGGGACAAATTAATTATTTTTTCTTAATAAAATAAATTTATTATGGGATTATTAACTATTGAATTCTGTCAATACATACGAGTAGATAAAATTTTTATCTCAAAACAGTGGAATGTAATAAAAATAATAAAAGAAATTTCATATTATACTGTTTGGATTTCTTGAAAATAATAAATTTATTCATTCTGCGCAAGTCCAGGCACATGACCAGTAAATATCAGAAAACAAGTACGATATATTTTAATTAAAGGAAGAAAAAGAGAAAAATGTAACGTCCGCAGAGAATCGGGCCCACCAACCTAGCGGGAATGGACCCTGAAAAATCCACATTCCTTCGTAACTACTTCATATTTTGTCCCCACCTGCAGCATTGCATTTGCTTTTAGAACGGAAATGAAAACAACAAAACGGGCGGAAACAAATTCCTTACATTTCTGTAATCAGTAATATCGATCCATCGAATTCAAAAATAAAAAAAAGGCACATAGCAAAAGAAAAAGAACGGGAAAGGAAACTGAAAAACAAAAATGGGAATTCCTCAAACGATGGAATTGCTTCGAGAGCGAGCAGCATTCATGAAAGAAGCGTTGCAGAAAAGCCAAACTATCACTGATAGTATGGTCGCCATTCTCGGCTCCTTCGACCACCGCCTCTCCGCCCTGGAAACGGCCATGCGTCCTACTCAGGTACATTATATACTTACGTTATTGTGCATAATTAGATCTAATACAATGGTGCTTTTTCTTTTTTGGTATCTGTAGATAAGAACGCATTCGATTAGAAGAGCGCATGAGAATATCGATAAGTCATTGAAAGCCGCTGAGGTTATCTTGACTCAATTCGACGTTACACGGAAGGTTCGTTCTCTTTCTTTTTGTGCTTAATTGTCTTGAATTTGGATCTCGAACCAATCCTTTATGTCTCATTTGGATTTTACGTTTTGCATTAATTATAAATTGTAAAGCTGAATTAGAAATGCGCAGTGATATACAATTGGGAGAATCTGAGTCCATTTTACCTCAGTCTTGTTTGCTCTGAATCTTTTTTGGGGACAGTATGTTTAATCTCTGTTAGCCATTTTGAATATTTAATAGGTCGATCAGTTGATTCGTTTCCCCTTAAAATTAAGAAATGCAAAGTAGTTGTTTGGACAATTTCTAACTGATTTATTTTTTTTTTCAATTTGGAAATTTGATTATGTAGGCAGAGGCTAAAATTCTAAGAGGGCCACATGAAGACTTAGAAATGTATTTAGAGGCAATTGATCAGCTGAGAAGCAATGTCAAGTTTTTTAGCGGCAACAAGAATTTTAAGAGTAGTGATGGGGTGGTTAACCATGCCAATCAATTACTTGCAAAGGCTATCTCAAAGCTGGAAGAAGAGTTTAGACAACTGCTAAATAATTACAGGTTGTTTATTTTGGATATCTAAAGTTCTGTTAATTGTGCTGAATACTGTTTCCCAAAACTGTAATTAGCAATTTCTCTCAAATATATATTGATTCAACTTTTGGAAAATTTTGAGTTTATCAAGAAATTGGTCTTTTCTTAAGCATGGACAAAGGACTGTAAGAGCACTAATTTTCTTTGATTTTAATTCGTATGCATATGGATTATTTTTAAGTTCAAAGTGACTATGGATGTGCATTATCATGTTTGATAATAATTTGACTAGTATAGTCCCCGAAGTAAATTATGCTTCTTCTGATATTACAGCAACCCCGTGGAACCTGATCATCTGTTTGATTGCCTTCCCAACTCTCTACGACCATCTTCAGGATCGCCTAGGCACCAAGGAGAAGCTAATGCAAAGAGTACTGAGAACAACAAGAGCTCAGAAGCTCCCATTTACACAGTTCCAACTCTTATTCCTCCAAGGGTTCTGCCACTATTACATGATTTAGCTCAACAAATGGTTCAGGCTGGCCACCAGCAACAACTATTTAGAATCTACAGGTGATTCTTTTTCCTCTTCACTGTGAAGTCATGCCATTGCTTACCATCTTTTATCTATATGTGTGTGTGTGCGCGCGCGCGCATGTGTGTTTGCTTTTTAAATTAAATTTCACTACAAACTCTTTCTCTCAGTTAACTTGAAAGCATGCAATACATAAAAGTATGCTATGCACATGTAGTAATTTGTCTGAGGACAACTTGATCCAGGGTAAAACAAA
This sequence comes from Jatropha podagrica, assembly GCA_947857235.1. NCBI lineage: Eukaryota > Viridiplantae > Streptophyta > Magnoliopsida > Malpighiales > Euphorbiaceae > Jatropha > Jatropha podagrica. The sequence continues at coordinate 87,341 of CANUEP010102186.1, forward strand.
AATAACTGTACGAATATTTGTTGTTGCTTGTCTAGTGCTTTTTTGTCCAAGTTATTTTGTGTGGATAAGAATAGTGAATATATATGGTCTCGAGTTTTCAGTCTTTGATCGTGGATGGTAGAGTTGTGTATGCATTTAACCCAGGAAAATCTCTATTTGCCTTATTCTTCATTTAAGGAAATTGTTTTATGCAAAATTTAACACCAAAATGAATATATATATATATGAGTGCCATATAGAACTTACCACTGCTAGTCGTCTCATGGAAGGATTACCTTTTATTGAATTATTATGTTATAATTAAAATTTTGGTGTTCATGTCGAGTTTTATTTATTTTCATTATAGTTGGGAACTATTGATGGCAATAAATACTGATTACAAATGTTAGGGACATCCGTGCCTCAGTTTTGGAGCAGAGCCTTAGGAAATTAGGTGTTGAGAGACTCAGCAAAGATGATGTCCAGAAAATGCAATGGGAGGTTCTGGAGGCCAAGATTGGGAATTGGATACATTACATGCGGATTGCTGTAAGGATTTTAAATGAAAATGCAGTCCAGCTGACTGTTTTTCTCATCGATTATGGGTGCAATTCCTTTTTTGTTCTTTTGATTTCTCAACTATATTGAAATTTTGGAACAGGTCAAACTGCTATTTGCTGGGGAAAAGAAAATTTGTGATCAAGTACTTGCTGGTGTTGATTCTCTTAGGGATCAAGTATTTGCTGAAGTCACTGTAAATAGTGTAGCTGTGCTGCTTAGTTTCGGAGAGGCCATAGCCAAAAGCAAGAGATCTCCTGAGAAATTATTTGTTTTGTTAGATATGTATGAGATTATGAGGGAACTTCAAAAAGAGGTATAATTTTACAAATTATACAGAATTTTGGTTATAAAATTTTTCTTTTTTCGTTTTTGGTTACAAAATTATGTGGCACACATTATTATTTAAGTCATTTATTTGTGTTTTAACTTAAGAGTTCTGAAACATTTGCAATTTTGGCATGGAGCTCCTGGTACAAGCATTTCAATAGCTTGGAAAAGGGGCTGTAAACATCAGAACAAAACCACTTCTAACACTTGTTACACTTTTGGAAGATCCTGTGTTCTATCACCAGATCTCGATAGGAATTCAAATATGCTGAGCCATTCATGTTATGCTCTTTCCTGGTTATCTATTACTGGTCAGAATTGGATCATAATGGAATCTCAGGATGCCTCAGCTGCATAAATCACTGCACTTCCACTCGACACCTATTGTAATGATAAACTGCTCGTCTCACTGTACCTAGCTACTGACTATGGTACACAACTGTCATTGTTCACACATCACATGTGGATTGGTGGATATTGTTACAAATGGTCTGATAGGAGCAAAAATTTCCCGGAATTGGGATTTCTTTGGGATCCACTCCAGCTTTATACATTATAAAGGGGCTGTAAACGTGAGTGATTCACATATTTTGTTTAACTGACCAAATTGCTGGACTGCCACCATTAGAATTTACAATGTTCGCGTCTGTTTCTTCTTTGATCTGGTTCATAAATGGACCTGATATATTCAATTGAGCGTTGTGTTTGCATTCTGACCATTTCCCCCCTGGCAATGATGTTTGCTTTTCTTTTCTAATAAAATCATAACATCCATAATATATAACTTGTGTATGTGCGTGTGTATTCCCTTTTCTCTTTTTCTTTTTCTTGTTCTATTTCTTCTTTTATTCATTTATTATTCTTTTTTTCTTCCCATGTGCAGATTGAATCACTATTTGGTAGTAAAGCTTGCATTGAAATGCGGGAAACTGCATTGAGCTTGACAAAGCGGCTAGCTCAGACAGCTCAAGAAACCTTTGGTGATTTTGAAGAAGCGGTTGAAAAAGATGCTACCAAAACTGCCGTTCTTGATGGAACTGTACATCCTCTGACTAGCTATGTGATAAACTACGTGAAGTTTCTATTTGAGTAAGTCGTGATTTCAGTTTTCTTCACTTTCTTTTTTCGAGGAGCTTTTAATTTATCATATAGAGTTTTATAACTTTATTTTCAAAAGTTTTGAGTTACCCGAGCTAGTCCAAGCATTCCCTTTGAATTGTTTGATATTACCAGTATTTGGGATAAGATACTTTAGTTGTTGAAATGAATTTTAAATAGCACTTCCTTACCTTTGCATTATGTTCTTAAAGCTCTCCTACTTTATTTTCTGAAGCATGCACTAGCAGTTTCCGATAATATTCATTCTCTTGTAGCCCCTTTCTTGAATGTTGTAAACTGGCTTCTCCTTGCAGTTTGTTGCGGTGCCTGATTTTCTTTCAAAATATTTTGCAATTTGCATCTCATCATTTCTCTTTCAATTTCCACAGTTACAAATCAACATTGAAGCAACTCTTTCAAGAGTTTGATACAAGTGATCCGGAAGCTCAGTTGGCAACAGTAACTACAAGGATTATGCAGGCTCTTCAGAATAACTTGGATGGGAAATCCAAACAGTATAGAGATCCTGCACTAACTCAACTATTTCTGATGAACAACGTTCACTATATAGTGAGATCTGTGCGGAGGTTGTTTCAAATTCAGTGTGTTTTATTTAAGAGATATTGAAACCCTTTCCATGCTAATTTGCAGTTTTAAAATCTTATTTACAGGTCAGAAGCGAAGGACTTGTTGGGAGATGACTGGGTGCAAATACATAGGAGGATCGTACAGCAGCATGCTAATCAGTACAAGAGGGTTTCTTGGGCTAAGGTTTTCTTTTTACTTCTAACTATATTGGTTTTCCAACTTAATCTCCTTAATTTTTCTTGACAATGGTGTTGTTTGGAGCTGTTTCCAAGATGTGACAATATTTTTCTCTTCTAGGTCTTTGCCTATTGTTGAGGAAGCAGGATCGTTTTTGTAAATCTATATGTTTTGCTTAAATATAGAACACTATGACTGATTTTCCATTAGTTAAGATGTAGAATTATTTCATAACAATCCACTTGATGGGCAAATTTTGTTCTTGTCCTCTCGCAATAGAAATTACAAACAGCTAGTTGCTTGCTATGACTCTTTGTATATTGGTCACAAGAATTCATATGGGGCCTTATTTCAAGATATTTATGGTTTATACGCTACAGAAGTTCATTATCTTTGGCTCTAAGGATCTAAATGTTTGATATAAAATTGGCATCTTAGACTCCGAAAAGTAATATGCTATGCATGCTTGCTTGCACAAATTTTAATAGATGCGCCAGTGCATCTCTAAACTGATGCTGTCATGTTCATTTGATTGTTGTGCAATTTATGAATTTCTGTTTGTATAATCATTTTTCATGAGAAACGTCTTATTATCTAAAGGCTCATAGTGTCCTCAATGGTGCCCTAGTGGAGACTTATTGCTTCGTGTTATCTTGTTGCATGGGCTAGCAGCTAGTCAAATTTTTTCTTTTTCTTTTTTTTTAACTAATAACTGATATTAAAAACTCTATATTTTGACTATATGGTCTTATCTGTTAACTAATTTGTACCTTCTGTGTGCAGATTCTGCAGTGCGTAACAGTTCAAGGCCTTGGTTCTGGAACAGCTGATAGCGGTGGACTTTCAAGAGCAATGGTGAAAGATAGGTTCAAGACCTTCAACATACAATTTGAAGAGCTTCATCAAAGACAATCTCAGTGGACAGTTCCTGACAGTGAATTGCGCGAATCTCTGAGACTGGCTGTTGCGGAAGTCCTCTTGCCTGCATACAGATCTTTCTTGAAACGCTTTGGGTAATGTCTTCTCATCCTCCCTGAAGCTGTTTTCCAAAACTGCCTTCGAATATTTTTGTTTTTCAAATTTCTTTCTGTTTTTCAACAGTGTCTAGTAAACCATAGGTTGAGAAAAAATAGTGACATATTGCTTATGTGTTTCAGGCCAATGATTGATGGTGGGAAAAACCCACAAAAGTACATCAGATACACTCCTGAGGATCTTGATCACATGCTAAATGAGTTCTTCGAGGGTAAGACGTGGAATGAACAAAAACGGTAAACATGTACAAAAGATCTCTCTCTCTCTCTATATATATATATATACACACGTATTTTTTTTTCCAATATGGAAAGTGGATACTTAGGCATTGTTAACAAATGAAGTTCATTGTAAAATTACATTGTTAAATAATAGGTGCCATTTTCATTTGTAATAATCCTTGTGGTTCCATCTTTTTTGAAAATCCCACTTTTCTTATAGATTTAATTTGCTATTCTTGGGGATGCTCATGAAAAAAACTGCCAAATCTTGAATCAAATTTGCCTGGATTTAGTGAGGCCTGAAATTTGCAAAAACCTTAAAAACGTCTTCATCATTACAAGGTACGAACTGTTGAGGAAATTATTAAATATAGCGATAATAGTGAAAATGTATAAAGCCTATATATACGGGTGAATAAGAATAAAAATCCATTAATAATAGTGAAAATGTAAATACAAATGGGAGACAACACTTAAAAGCCCTGAACCCAAATATATACTCGAAATTTCATAATATTTTCTTGTTTATAAATTGTACCAATACTTAATATGATTACAATTACCATACCTAAACTAAGAGTAAGAAAGAATATATATTTATTTCTCGCACTGTGTTTATCTCACCCAAGCTCTCCACTTCACTGCATTATTTTGTTTCGCCAAGCCCTGTATTTGTAGGTGAGGACTTGCTTGGATGCTACTCAAGATTGCTAGGAGACTACTCAAGATTACCATTTAGTGAGCAGCAATTTTTTTCTTTTTGCCACATCATGAGCTAGTGTACATCGAATGACAGCTGGTATGAATTGTCATTCACCGTATGAGGACTTCACCTTGAGAATTAGAAAAACATTTAACACTTCATCTTTTGACTGCAGAGTATATACCTAAACTCTCCAAAAAAAAAAATCATCAACAAAGGTTACAAAGTTATGTTTACCTCCCATTAAAGCAGTTTTAGAAGGTCACACACATTAGAATGCCCTTGGTATTATGAATCCAGTGCCAACTTCACTTTGTCTGCTTCCCTTTGATTCAAAGTTCATAGAAATCCAATTTGTAGGGTCGTGCATTCTTTAATAGTCCTTGACAGATGTTTCAAGAATTTTTTACCTGCATGTCCTAAGCGCATATGCCACAACTTAGTTGCTTCTAGCTCTTTTTCATTACTAGAAATTACAGATGCCTTCATTCCAATAACTGTATTACCCTAATAGTAATACAAGTTATTTCTTCTTCATAAAGAGCCAATGCCACCAGAGATCACTTTCATTACTCTATCTTCTGCAACTACTTTAGAGCCCTTTGATTCTAAGACTCCCGCAGAGGTGAAAGTCTTTGTCAAACTCGACACGTATCAGATATCAGTCGTAATCCTAATTGATCCATCATGATTCCTCAAACGGATTGAACTAATCCCTTTTGTGATGCAATGATTGTCATTTGCTATATAAATGATTTCATCTTCGAGCTCTTTAAAGTCAAAAAACTATTCTCGATTTGGACACATGTGATAGCTATATCCTAACGGTGCACCAAATAAGCTCGTTGAGTATATAGTGGAAGAGCCCATTGATGTCATTGAAACTCATGAATAAATTGAGTCAGCATCATCACACTCAGCTACATTTGGATCTATGACAGCTTTTCCTTTGTTAGGCTTCAGCTTCGGATAGTCCTTCCTCTAGTAACCTTTCCCTGACAAAGGCACACTCTGGATTTCAAACGTGATCTTCTGTTCTTTCTTGTCCTTCAATTTTGTGATCGACCTTTGATAACCAGTGCCTTTCTTGCTTCATTTGCCCTATCTTTCTTCTCTTTTTTTGTTCTCAATTCGTGGTTGTACAAAGCAACACAAACTTCATTGAGAGTCACTGCAACTTTCCCATGAGTACAGTAATTTCAAGATAGTCAAACTCATCAGGGAGCGATCCCAACAACGTTAAGGTCAAATCTTTATCTTTGAATGTCTCATCAAAATTCATTATATTAGCCATTAATTGATTGAAATTGGTAATGTGATCATTCAAGGTGGTACCAAGAACATAAGTAAAGTGAAACAATCTCATCTCTATATAGAGCTTATTTTAATTGCTTTTCTTCGAAAATTTCTCTTCCAATGCCTTCCACAATCTTTTTTGCATAAGTTTCTATTGAGAAAGCATACTTTTACTCTCTAGAAAGACACGAGCAAGTTGTACCACATGCCAACCAATTGACAGTATTTCACTCATTTTCTTCCATATCTTTTGGCTTCTCCTCCTTAATAGCAACATGTAGACCTTGCTGAAAGGAAACATTTAGAAGTTCAGTTTGCCATATGCTGAAATAGCTGAAATCATCAAAAGTTTTCATAGCAAATCTTGCATTTATCACAACATTCCTCACTAAGAAAGATGAGGAAGTTGTCAATGTCAACGGTGTGGAATTTTTCTTTTCATCAACCATCTATTTAATAATTATTAGAGCAGAAACCAATAACCACTAATCTTTTCTGATGTAAAATATCAAACCAAGCTGTAGCTACAGAACATGCTTAAAACCTTTACTCTGATACCAATTGTTGAGGAAATTATCAAATAGAAAATAAATCAAATAATAATGCGCCACCAACAGGAAACACAAAAAGATTTACGTGATTTGGTGAAATCTACATCCACAGGCGAAGGAGAATGAAATCCACTAATAATAGTGAAAATGTAAATACAAATGGGAGAAAATACTCAAAGCACTGAACCCAAATATTTACATAAAATCTCACAATATTTTCTCTTTTACAAATTATACCGGTAATTAATATGATTAAAATTATTGTACCTAAACTAAGAGCAGAAAAGAATATATATTTGTCTTGTCGCACCGCTTTTATCTCACCCAAGCTTTCTACTTCACTGCATTATTCTGTCTCGCCAAGCCCTGTACTTATAGCCGAGGACTTGCTTCGATGCTACTCAAGATTGCAATTTTTACTTTCTGTCGGATCATGAACTCGCGTACATCGAATGGCAGCTAGTATGAACTGTCATCCACTGTATAGGGACTTCACCTCGAGAATTACATAGACGAGAGGATAGGTGATTGTTGGACACAATATGAGATTGTTTAAAGGCTGCAAATTTCATTAGGCTATCGCCTAATGTCCCTTGCTAACAAATCATAGGATGTCGCCTATGGTAAAACTCTCCTCTCCCATATGCTATTGCATATGTTAACGGGCATAGCATTAAAAATCAAGTCATTACTTAACACGAACGACTAACCACCTATCATCTTCTACGAAAGGCCGTTAGAATTGATCAAACGATAAGAAATGACTCGGGAAAAATGAGCTCAAAGTTCTGTTATGTAAATGGCTCTAGTTTGATTATATCGTTATGATTATTGAATATATGAGATATCGTTCACTGTAAATGCGAGAGAGCATACAACTCAACATCATTTTCTCAAAATCATTCACTTCTAAGTCAAAACCGCTTAAAGAAAATTAGTCTCTAACTTTTTGTTCTACTGGAAAGACGGTGGCATAATCAATTAAAAAAAAAATTAACAATGTTAATTATTTATTATTTTCTTGATCCCATTATAACGAAATATACAACTCCCCTTTTGGTTCCCATATGATAATCCAAACATCAGTGGTGCTTTTTACTACGGAGGAGATTGCGTTCAGTTAAGTTGTTATGGCGGTTATGTCGTCGTGGTTGAGTAGGTAATTTGGTCGGGCAGGACTTCCATTATTTGCGTTTGCTACTTTAGACGACATCTTGCCTCCGCCTTCCGCATTGAGAGAAGGCACTTTCCAAATCTTGAATGGACAATATTATTGAGGGAATTGATTGTATTAAAGAATAATTCAAGCTTATTAAATTAGAATCTAAAATACAAAATATGATTATGTTTTTAAACAACTAGGGTTATTTGAATATCAACACTGAATCAAAGAAGCATACAAAAAAAATCATTTTTGAAAATTTTAATAAATTCAGGACACAAGAAAATAGAAAACTGAATTAGTCTTTGAAAAATAAAAAATATATATGTGTTTAAAAAAGACAGATCAACATGAAAATCTAGAAAGAAAACATTTATCATAAATTTTTAAACTTGCAATGCAACTTGAAAATTAAATTATTTTCAAGTCAATTGTGTGGATTTATTAGAACTTTCATTGCAAGAGTTTTCATAAAAATTTAGATCTTGTTGTTCGCAATTCATTTGAAAATTAACATACAGAATTTGATTTAGTTATATTCAATTTCATTCAATTGAATTCATAAAATTGAAATATTTATATAATATAAAATTGCCATATAACAAAAATTATAATTATATGTTAAGTTGTTGAAAGAAAAAACTTTTTTCTCAAAAAGAGCAAAAAAGATATTATTTTTTTATAGAAGGACTTACAAATCTGATGAAAGTATATGTTAGAAATTATGAAAAAATTTGTATAAACAGTGAAGACGAATTAATAAATTTTATAAAAACCTAGCTATCTATTTATAATATATAATATCTTCATAAAATGTTCTTCTTTTCTAGAAAAATTATGATTTTATCCTCCAATTTTTTTTTTCATAATATGTAACATTGTCTTTGCTTTTAAAAATATATGATTTTGTTCTTATATTTTATCTCCATCGCCAAGTTATACCATTATGTTAATTTTTTATACTTTTATCGAAAATTATGATTTTACCCTCATGCTTTGTTAAAATTAACTAAACTATTTTTACATTTATTGACTATTTTATCTTTGTATTTATTAGTATGAACTAATCTATCATTTTATTTAATGAAAAAGTATAAAAATTGATGAAAGGATATAATATATAGTATAATGGAGATAAAAGATTTACACAAAATTATGCATTTTAAAAAATGTAGAAGCAAAGTCATATGTTTTTAAAAAGAATCTTATTTAACTTTGAGTCACATTTATAGTATCTTATTTAAGAATAAAATTAAATGAATAAAGTAGTAAATATTCTCATAAAAAACTAGAAATATTTATTTTATAAATAATTCTTTTATTCTTTAAGGATCAGTGAATTTTCTATTGATTATAATAGTAAATTCTAGATTGTAATACTTATTTTTATTATTAATGAATTATATTTAAAAAAAACTAAAATATTTGTTTCGTCGGTTAAAAAATAAGGGTAATTTAATACAGTTAGTTATATTCATTTTCTACAAGAAAATAAAATAAAAAAATTACTAAAAGAAAATTATTGGAACTTTTGTGATATCTTAATTAAGAATTGTTATTCTTATTAAGTAAGTTTTATCTTATCTTATCTAGGAATTATACATTATATATTTATTTTATTTGTACAAATTTTATTTATTTTTAACAAACTTACATTGAACATTTATCGCTCTATTTATTATTATTATTATTATTAATTGATATATTAATTTTTATTTTATTAATTCTAATTTGATATATAGCAACCTTATACAATATATTATCAATATTTTATTCATTACCAGTTGTAATTCAACTTTCAAATTTTCTAAATTTTGTTTTGTGTTATATATAAAATATTATAATGTTATTTTTATTATAATTGTTATTATTTTTTAATAGAAAATAATTATTTTTTAAAAGAACTAATTGTTATTATTTTTATAGTTGAGTAAATATTTTTTTATTCTATAGTGAACTTATCTTTTTTTAGTTCTTGGATTATGAATATTTTTATCCAAATGTTGTAGAAAATAATATATAAATATGGAGGGAAAATCAAATTGTAGTAAATTGCATACATATATATATTTTTTTTAGACAGATCCCTCAAAATTCTATAAGCTTCATATACATAATGCATATATAGTAGATGTAAGCTGTAAGGTTGACTTTCTTTGAGAAAATAGTTTTATTAATTTATTATGGGTAATTGACCAAACAACACAACCTATTCCATGTCCCCTAAATATAGTCTCTCACAAATCTACATTTCTCTGATATCCCTCTCAATACCTACCCCATCTTAATTTTTTCCCACCCCATTTTTTCTCTCTATTTCTCCCTTTCTCGAGAAAAAAAATAAAATCTCTCTCTCTCTCTATGTTATTGAGAGAGAGATCATTATCCAGAAACCAACATGGCTTCTACCCCATCTGATCAGAAAAAAGACTCCTGCCAATCCTCCGGTATCAATGACTCTTTACCAAGCGGTGGTCCTCATCCAATAGGTTATCCTCCAATGGGTTACCCAATGGGTTATCCACCGGGGCTGGCGCCGCCTGGTTATCCTTCTCCTTCTCCAGGTCAACAAGGGTATCCTAACTATACCAATGGATACAACAACAATTACCCATATACACAAGCACCGCCTGTTAGCTATTATAATCCTCATTTGTATAACGTACAACAAGAAAGCCCTGTCTCCTCTTTTATTCGAGGGATTATTGGAGGTTTAGTTTTGTTGATTATATTTATGTGTATAGCTAGCATTCTTATGTGGCTGATATTACGTCCGGCTATTCCTGTTATGCATGTTGATACACTTTCTGTGTCCAACTTTAATGGATCACCACCTTTCTTTACTGCTGTTTGGGATGCCAAGATTGGAGTAGAAAACCCTAATACAAAACTGAAAATATATTTTGATCAGATACAAGTTTTTATGTACTTTGATGAAAGCGATCTTCTTGCATCATCTTTTGCGCATCCTTTTCTGTTGGAAACGCACCAAAATAATGTAATACAGACTAAATTAGTTGCGAATAACTCCGATCACACGCAGGCGGGAGTTGGAAGCTGGGTGGTGGAGAAAATGGTGAATGATAAGAGTACAACTGGAAAACTCCATTTTGGATTGAGAATGGCGATTTGGTCAACATTTAAATCAGGTACATGGTGGGCAAGGCATGTAACTATAAGAGTTTATTGTGAAGATTTGGAGATTGTTTTTGGTAGCAGTAAAAGTAATGGAAAATTAAATACTTCAAATGCTAATGAGTGTTTAGTTTTTGCTTAGGTTTAATTAATCATCATATATTTGTATACACATCAATTATTTCTTTGGAAATCCTCTAATTAATATCTATCAGAGAGATTTTTTTTTTTTTTCGTTTTTTTGTTTGTCCTTTTTAATTAGTGATATTCTCCAACTGAATTTTTGATTAATTAGTTTATAACATGGTTAATAGATTTCAATATTTAGATAATATACATTTACAAAAAAACCGGCTCTAAGGCCTAAGCACGGAGCCGAGGATTTGAAACCGGCGAGATAAATGGGTGAATTTAATTGAATAATGTGGGCCGTTATTAAACACCTCAACTGGACTGTGCTTGTCCTATTAAATCAAATGGGCCTTCTAAAATGTCCATCAGGTCTGGAGCGGTCGGGTCATATATCCATAACTACTCAGCACTCCCTCGCTGTCACTTGCGCACTCACATTCTTTCTGCTTTCAATGGCTTCATCCAGCGAAGCTCAACACAACAAGACGGTAACCGGCTATCCGGTTCCGCCGAGCCAAGTTGCCACTGGCTACCCAGCAACGGCCATTCCTGCCGCCGCTGTTGTCACTACTAACAATGCATATACATATGCATATGCTCCGCGATCATTGTTGTCCGCCGCCACGTACCGCCCTTTTCGACATAGCTCCAATGATCACCCCATTAGACCTACGCTTATCCACCGTGCATTCTTTTTTTGCATGACTGCGTTTTTAGTTATGGTCCTTCTCGTCTTAACTTCCTATATCGCCCTAAAACCCCACCTACCGGAGTTCCGAGTCGACTCTGCCGCTATTTCACACCTCAACTTAACTCAGTCCGAGTTAACTGCCACTTGGCTCTTTACCCTCTTTGTAAAAAACCCCAATGACAAACTTAGAATCCAGTACGACCGCCTCAAGGCTTCGGTTTTCTACGGTGACGATTTAGAACTCGCCACGAATAATTTGCCCCCATTTTTTCAAGACAGGAACAATGAATCAACTGTCAAATTCCAACTCGACGCGATTACCAAGTATGTGGGCGAGGATGCGGTGGAGGAGATTTCAAAGGAAAGGGATACTGGATCGATTGATTTTGGAGTCAGGGTTTTTGCTTGGGTCCGGTATAGGACCGGTATTTGGAGAATGGGCAAGAATGTGCTGAGGGTTTACTGCAATCCGATTCGAATTAGAGATTTGGGGATTAATGGGACAGGCACATCAGTTGGTCAATCGAAGAAATGTCAGGTTTACTTGTGAATAATTGTTTTCATATTATGCATTATTAGATTTTAGTGCGGAATAAAGAGAAAATAAGATTTTAATTCTTTTGCGCAATTGGTTTGCGATTTGCATTCTATGGTCATTTTTATAGTATAGAAGCGAATGGAAATGCATTGGTTACTGTACAAAACAAATTTGGTTAGAATATATATAAAGTGCCATTGATAACTTGGATTTTTCTTGCTCGGATAACATATGATATGATGGTTGTGACATTCCATGGAAAAATAGAATTCAAGTTGTTTTGACTTTACATAATGTTTATGGATTCCTTGAAAGCATAGTATTCAATGTATTTTGGTTAATATGACGGCGAACTATTTTTGGCGGTAAATCATTCTTTCAGGCATTCTGAATGTTCTATAATTTAGATTCCGTTTTTCATACACTAATAGTTGGAGATTCATATAAGGTTGGGAATCTTATTTTTTTAACAAGTATTAATGAAGTTCCTGAAAGATGTGTTCTAGTTTTATGACTATGGATTTTTGTGTAGAGATGCTGAATGTTTGATCTTTTGAAAAGGCATTTCAAATCCTGTATTTGAAATTCAACCTACTTGACAATGATATGATCTAAAGAAAATGCATAACTTAAGTGTTTTGAGACAAATGTTTCATAATTTGTCCCATATTCATGTGAGTGCAGAATTTTTAGTTGTTCTCAAATACAACTTTCAATGTTTTAATTTGATCAGCATTTTGTTTCGTGTTTAAACTAATTTAGTCTTTATGCATTGTTGTTTCGGAATAACACATTGAAACTATTATATGAATTGAAATCTAGGCATGTTATCCCTGTTCTGTTCCCTATAAATTTCATTCTTGTCTGCCATTTTGTGCACCTTTTCTATGAGAAGGGAGGGCAAGGTCAAAATCTGAAATAATAAGTAAATAGTTTTTTGATGCTATCATAAATTGTATATATGCGCATTTCAAACGAAGGATAGGCTCGTATCCTAAGTTGGCTTCCTAGAACCACACTTCAGCAAATTGGGGAATGGTGTTTTATATTTATGTATCTGTGTATGTATATATATATTTTCAGAAGACTGTTATTAATATATGCTGCAATACGAGAGCTTTTTTTTTCCCCATTTCTTTGAGTGATTATTATCTCTTTTATGGTTATGTAATGCATGTTGGAACATCATGATCTGAAGTTGTAACTTTCATTTAGTATTGGTAGAAAGTAGAGTTTTTCATTCTAGCAAATTAATGGTGGCGATTCCAGTGAAAGGAGATGTTATTATTAATACTTGCAATTCTTTTAAATTGGTGTTTAAGTTGTTTGTAAGTTTTTTACTTTGTGATTGATTGTGACACTGGAAGGATTAAGTGTAAGGCTCTAGGATTTGGTCTTATCACTTTCCCTTCAAGAATAGGTATTTCACGCAAAAGAATATATTCAGATCCATGGTTTGGATAATTATGACATACAGTTGCTAGGTAAATTATATTAATGGGCACTTAATTTCATAAGGTCACATAACTTTAATTTGTTACTTTTTAGTCACTAAACTTTGATGATTGTTTCAAGAGAAAGTCACTCACTATTGTCATAAAAAATACTAATATGGTAATAAAAATAAAATATTTTATTTTAAAAATTCATACCTGCTCGTAATACATTAATTTGGAATCTGCCTATTAATTTATTTGACAAATAATGTGATTTACATAAAACAAGTTTTAAAAAAATAAAATAAAATAAAGGAGAACAATTTTCACTCTATCATTTATATTTTACAGCAAATTTTCCTTTTTTTTATACTCCTTTAAAATCATAATTTTTTTTAATGATATATGTAATATTTAGAATCATATTACCGTTCTAATTACCAGATTCCACTAAGTAAACTCCTATTGAAACAAAAATTTAAGTTGAATAACTAAAAAATAACAAATTAAAGTCATGTGACTTAAATAAAAACTAAGTGTAAAATTAGGTGACCATTAATATAATTTGCCCGTGGTTTGCTACATTGGGTCAAAGCTTGGAATCATTATTTTTCTATCTGTTTTTACACTTCAAATATCCTGATATTAAAAGGATTTTCCTGGACTCTGCTGAATCTTTTGGATATGTGATGTGTGTTCCGGTGGATGATTCCAGGCCTTGGTTATCTATGACTATGGAAATAATTTTCTTTGCAGACAATTTATTTTACTCTCTCAAATTGAGCCTACAGGTTTAGCTGGTTTAATCCTCCTCTCATGTGTATGCTATTTTCTATGTTCTTGACATCAGAGGTCTTAAGTTTGAATCAACCAGCTATCTAAATATTGAATTCTTTTTTGGAACTTGACATAATTAGGATGTTCAAGGATGGTCTTGACTCTTGAGGCATCTTTTTTCCATCTGGAGGAGCTGATCTTCCTTCCAAAATGCACTGCATTTTCTGTTTGTGGGAAAAAATGGAAACAACACTTCTTTTGTCTTTGCTGATGCATCTGTACACAGGCAACAATTATGTGAAGGACATGGCAGGCCATTCACTTAATTTTGTAATGCTCAACATTGATTGTGTTTCAACAAGATCACTATTGCTAGATTTTGATACACTTTTACCTGGATTTTTGACATGACAAACAAGTAAAATTTTTTTAATATAATTGTTATTGTTCTGCAAAGAAAAATAGACTAAAGGATTCCGTTATCTGCAGCGGAAGAGATCTGAGTTAAATCTCTTAAAATTTTGGTTGTAGCAACTTTATTAAAACAAATCAAAGATGAGTGATTCTGTTAATGCAAATTGAGTCTAGTGACCCTGAAGAGATTGTTTTAGTGGCCATGGATAAAGTTAAGCCTTTAGTTGTGACATTTGCATGGTGGATTCATGCTGTTTCTATATGCAACTGATAGATTATCATTAGGTGAATTGTCTGATACATGTAGGTATCTGGGATTAGTTTTATTAGTCCTACTTTACAATTGACATTGTCATGTCAATTTGCTGTTAATGATGGTTTCCTTTCGATTAAATATCCAACATAAAGATTAAGATGATCAGCATTGATATATGTAGTGCTGCAGATTTTTCTGTTATTTTTTTCTCGTGGTGTGTCAGTAGTGTAAATATCTTTTAAAGGATCTCTTGCTTCCATGATCCGTATGTTATGCAGCGTAATTCTGTATATCCTCATTAAGAGGTAGAATGGGGTGGAGTGAAGCTGTTGTATGCTAAAATTATATTGTTTTCTAGTTTTAGATTTTGCGTTCTTGAACATAATATTAGAACTCTCTGGTTCCTATAGTTATTTATTGTACATTTTTCGAGAAGATGGTAGGATTATGCATTATCCTTATCAATATTAGCCTCTTATCCACTCTCATTTTATGCATTGAAGCGCTAACACACACCTGAATTGCAACTGTGCAGACAAGACAACTACAAAAAATGGCCTTTTCTTGGTTGGTTGTGGAAAGGTGCTTTGAGCTTCTGGACCATTAAGGGATATTTTTATTTCATTTGTTTGTGATTGATAGCCACGAAATATGCATGCATCACGATCTAAGCTTTTGATTCGAATTCAATTTACAAGATTCAAATTCTTACTTTTCAATCTTGTCTTGTTCACTTCACATGCTTGTTTCTTTTAGTATAAGTTAAAGATGGTACTAGGATATTTATTTGTTGGCTGTTTAAAGCTCTAATCTCACCAATAAACAGAGTGAAAAATCTCGGGTTTGAGTCTTCGATTATAAAATTTTTTCCACTAATTTAATAAGTCAACGGCGAGCTATGTTCACAATGTTATTTGAGTCTATTAAACCCAGATATCCAACAAAAGGAAAAAAAGGACATTAATTTTATCATTTTCCGTTTTTTTCAATCAGAAATAATTTTATCCTTTTTTTCAACAATCAAATTTGAATTTTTAATTTTTTTTTTGTTTGAAATCTTTCAATTAAAATATTGTATATGGTATTTTATTTTAAGTTCAGAAGTTATGATTGAAGCTATTAGAATAGATATCAACTCCTCCAGTATACCTAATTGATTTGGCCTTGGCTATAATGGGAATAGCAATATGGGTATTATCTTCCATAAACATTTTAAATTAGACATGATAAAGATTCCCAATGACAAAAAAGAGGGACCCCATTTTAAATTACTGTACCTCCAACTGGGCATTGATTAAGACCCTGCTGGTGGCCCTTTGTATTTTTAGGGCTGGAGAGACAGATTAACACCAAGTCTTTTATTCATTCATTCGTTTCCACTATGATCAATGTTTGGTAGGAAACTTCCAAACCCTCTTTTAAATTTTGATTAATTTGAATTCTTTGTATAAAAAACAATCATGCAAATTGGAACCAAGACTTGAAGAAACTACTTGGAAACAACCCCTAAATCCAAAACGTCAATGCAAAGCATGAATCATGAGAAGACAACAATATGGTACCCATTTCACTGTGCTATTTCTTATAGCTCCAATTCAATGCATTTAATCTGTTAATTGCATGTGCTTCAAATACAACCCACCCCCCCAAAAAAAAAAAAAAAAAAAAAATTCTCTGTCTTATTTTTTCAGTTAAGAGGCAAATAATTGAACTTGTGGTACAGAAAATAAACTCATCGGTCAAAAGTGTGTTTTGTATTCACATATATCTATAATATCCACTAGAGGGAAAAAAAAAAAATAAATGGCCATCAGTTTATATTGATTATCATTGTTCTTTTTTTTTTTTTTTAAGAGAGATATATGATACAAATTACAGTGCACCATTAATTGATAAATAAGCCAACATAGAATATTTTAAGGTAAAAATTAACTAATATAAACTCAAAATAATAAAAGTATCAAAGTGCAAATGAAGAGATATATATATAGAGAGAGAGAGAGAGAGAGAGGGGGTACAGTTGTAAATTCAAAGTGAAGGATCATAGATTGAATTTTAAAATACTAGCCTTTGACTATGGCTTTTCACCTAAAAGATTATAATTAAAGAGTAGAAGACATAAGAAAAGGCAAAGGAGAAAAATATATGTAGCTTGTGCACATGCCCTGTCTACTGTCTGTCTATTTCAAAAACTCTAATTTCATTGGGCCATAATAGTTAATTCTTCCCTTACTTTCTCTTTTTCTTTTTTTCTTTTTTTGTGGGACTTTTATTTTCTTGTTTTCACAATCTCTTTCACAATTCAAGTCCTAATTGTGAAAAATCTCACTTAAATATGAATTTTAACTTATCCAAAATCTTAAACTCTCTCTCTCTCTCTCTATATATATATACATGTATATCCTTTAAATATTTACAAAGATGTAATCCAAGGATTAAATCAGGTAGCTTGGAGAAGTTGTTCTCCAATAGCTTATAAGTAGCTTCTAACATTTTGACCTATCAAAACACTAAATGCTATTTTTTATATTATTCGGTAATATAATATTTTAATTAATTTTTAAAGATTAAAGTAACATTTTATAAAAAGTTAACTCATTATAATGTTTAGCTTTTTAACGTTTTATGAAAACTTACTTAAAACAATTAACAGTTAAACACTGCTAAACTCTTTTGCCAAATTAACTCTTGATTCATGATAGAAGTAGAATATGAAAATTCAGAAATTGCTATTGGATGTAATCTATTGTCCAATGGGATATGGTACACACATTATAGTGTATTTTCTATTGTAATTGAAGGTATAAATGCCTAAAAAGAATTTCGGTCATAAGTACCGAGCGAAAATTTTCTAAATTAATTACATAATTGAATGACTCTTAACGACTCTTTGACAAAATATTACTAATTTGAATGATACTCGATCTATTTAATTGTTCGGTACATGTATTAATTCATATCAGTTCCAAATAATTGAAAAACGAAAAAAAAAACCTCATTTTTTGCTTTTCATGTTGCTTCATATCCACTCTTTTCTTTTCAGAAAAAAAAAAAAAAAAACTCTCACCTTCTAATTTCCATCATAATGATAGGAAGCATAGAAATGAGCCTCCTTCACACCAATTACACCAATATCTTCCTCACTTTTATAAGGTCAAGAGGATATCGGAGCATATGATTAGAATTTAGGATTATTCGCTTCCTTGGGAATTTTAATTATATAACACTAATAATTAAATTAAATTTTGATCCCCCAAAATTCCTTTCTTTCATTTTTTTTTTTATTATCTTTTAGTAGTTTGGAGTCTTCTGCCATTAGAATTCCCTACCAATCAAAGTGTTCTTTCCCTTATTACCCTTTATTCCTTCAAATCAATTTTTGGTTTTGTCTCTTTCACTAGCCAAGTAGCCCTTATAGATAAACAACCTAAGGTGATGCCCTTCCAAAAGTACCTAGAATAATGGCACGTGTGAGCACGCACGAATCAGATGTTTACATTTGGCTTAAAAAACGTAGCTAGAAACTTAAGAAAATAGAAAAGAAACGATGGAAGAGAAAAGGTTGGAATTTTAGGGGTTCGAAGAAGATCCCTTGCAGGCACTTTCAAGTTAGTGCAGGAAAGTAAAAAGGGGTTAGGTCTAGTTTGTACAGGAACAAGAGATTCCAATCTTAGGGACAAAACCGCCACAATTGAATATGGGATATCCTTGTCTTCTTTCTTCTTCTTCTCAACCTTTTCTCCCCCTTTTATTACAATCACATACTGAATTTTTTCAAGCTGCTTTGTGACATGTACTCTTATAAGGAAGGATTCTTTTCCGTTCGCATTTGACACAAAAACGAACGACAAGCTTTTATTTATGACATTAACTTATTAAAAATATATTAATTTCATGAGCCAAATTTACATAAATATTATTTAAAAAATTAGTTAATGTTTGCATAAACATTATATATGAATTAAAATGAATTATCCATTAAATCAAATACTCAATTATTGAATCGCATAGTATATAAATAGTAGGAGTAATATGAAATTTGAAAAGCAAAATATAAACTTATTACTATAAGCAAAGTAGTTATTTTTGAAATTTCATATTTTTTAAGAAAATCATTAAATTTATCAAAGTTATAATAAATTATTGAATAAATTTACTATTTTACCCTTAATTTAATATATCTAAACAATTTTTTTTTTGTTGGATTCAAAGCATTGATTGTTGGTCTTTTTGAAACCACAAATGTAATAAGGATTTTGAAATAAATATACTACATGTGTTCTTGTCATATTTGAAATTTCATATATTTTAAGAAAATCATTGAATTTATCTATGTTACAATAAAATATTGAGTAAATTGACTATATTATCCTTAATTGAATACTAATCCTCTAATAAACCATTAAATTGTAGTAATAATTATTGATGTTATATAAAGGGTAAATATAAAAAAAATAAATTTATTATTTTTTGAAACTACAAATGTAATAAATATTTTAAAATGAATTATTTTTCGACAAATATTTAGAAATAGAGATAATATCTTAAAGGTCATTTCATCTGTTTTGAACATCTGTCAGAAAAAAAAAAATCAAACATTTTTTTTTTTCGAATGCATATATTTAAAAGTTGATACTTCGTTTACATCTTTCAATTTTGATGTTTAGAGTTATTTCCTTTTCTCTTGTCATTTTCAATCATTTTTCGTCATTTCACTCTCCTATATTTATATATTCCAACATACCACATGTATTTGGAAATCAATTTTTCCTATTTTCGATTTAAAAGCATCATATATATATATATATATATTTTTTTTTTTTAATGATGCAGTCATGCTTTGCCTTGAATTATTTTGCATGTTGAAATTCGCAACTCTTTTAGGTTTCACTTTGGCAAATGGTCAAAGCACCACATGCAATTGAAAATTAACAATAACACCCAACGTAAATTACTTAATTATCCAAATTTTTCGAAGAGAAGAAGAAGGTATCAGTATTAAATTTTCTGATACTAATCATATAATATTAAATGCAGTAAGACTTCAAATAAATTATTAACACTGCAGTTTAATAATTGAAATAATAATTAATTAAAAGATAAACTACTTAATTAAATATAATATAATATATAAAAGTCAAAGTTAGTCAGGAAAGTTTACCCATGTATTTGTTTGTATACATGTAAAGAATTCAGTATTATGACAATCCTGAGACTGAGAACAGTGTCGGATGATATCGGATCTGGTTGGATGATTAGTACCGACACATAATGAATGGAGCAAATTGCAAGTCAAGCTCACCTCACTCTCACATGGCATTTTGAATATTCCACGCAACCATGGATTTACTAACTCCTTTTTAATCAATGGACTTTACATCTAGCCAACCCTAGATTGACATTTCAGTGAATTATAAACAAACCTTGGCCGTTCTTTTTGAATATTATATCGAAATACAGTTATTTATGATATATTTAACTTAAATCTAATCAAGCTTCTTGCCAGAAAACGAAGAGAAAAGAGAAGCAAATGAAGGAGAGAGAGAGAGAGAGAGAAGAGGGTGTGTGCTTGATTTGGAATCAGACATATAAAGATGGAAAAGGAGTGTTTGGGAATTGGGAAAGTTGTTCTTCTTTTTTTATTATGATGTTGCATTTCCAATTAGTTAATTTCTTGTTGTTTTCCTACTTTTCTCATAGGTCTTCTTCTACTTTTACCAACCAACCAACCAACGCACCTCCCATTTAACTAATTATTATATATAATCAAAATGTAATTCACAAGTTATGAACCTTACGAAAAGGATAAGTGTTGCTTAATTCATTACCTTTTTTTTTAATAATTTAAAAATGATTGAAACGATTAGAATTTAAGGTTTCCGTCGTCTTTTATATTATAAAAGAAATAATCAATTTAATCTATTAATTCAATTATAGATTTAATTCAAATACAATAATCCAAACATATTACATATTATTAATAGTTTCAGGTTATTAATTTGTGCGGCGACTTCAAAACAGACGGAAAGTTGTAACGTATGAACAGATGAAAGGTAATGAGCTTTTTAAGCCGACAGTAGGAAGAGAAAAAACAATTACACTTTGGAGCAATAATAATTTGATTATTGGAAATTTTCCAACAGAAGGTGCTTTTTCCTTGCGCCACGTTACCTTTTTTTTTTTTTTTAGGTTGGTATATTCCAGAACCAGAACTACCCCGAAAGGAGTGGGCCCAATATGATGGGATGAGTTGTGATACTCCTTCGTCATGATAAGTGGGTCCCAGCATCTCTTAACATTTCATCCAACGGTGATGAAATTAAAAAGTAAATGAATTATTTATTCCGTATATACTTCTATATTTTTCATATTATGATGTGATGCAAGTAAAGTTCAGGTCTAAAATAACCATAAAAAGTGATTAATCTTTTATCAAAGTGTATTCAGCCCGTTGAACATTTGTTTATTCATTCTTTTTTTATTAATCTATTTTCATCTTTTTAATTTTTAAAATTTTATTAATCAATACACTGAAAAATTGATCGATTCCCTACATAAAAAAGTTTAAGATTCTTCATATTCAAATTAATTACCTCAGTAAAAGTGTCAAAAATCAAGGTTAAATTCAGATTTCAATACTACTGTAAACCAAAGTAATTTGTGTGTAATATTGACCATAATGAAAATTACTAAACTAACCTTAGTAACACGTTCGTGACACGGCACCGTCCCACACACGTCCATACACAAAAAGAAAGGGGCTCCACTCCACACCTCATCTCTCTCTATAATACCAAAGCCTCTCATTAACTCAACGTTTTCCCTCATACCA
Organism: Jatropha podagrica; assembly: GCA_947857235.1. Lineage (NCBI taxonomy): Eukaryota > Viridiplantae > Streptophyta > Magnoliopsida > Malpighiales > Euphorbiaceae > Jatropha > Jatropha podagrica. Next base: position 109,250 of record CANUEP010102186.1, read on the forward strand.
TCTTCTCTTCTTTCCACTATCACTCTCACCGTTTCACCACCATGTCCGCCAAAGACTGCGGCAACCACGGCGAAAAACGCCGGAAACTCTTTCGCCGGATCTTTGCCGGTATATTAATCTTCCTTTTTTTAGTCCTTGTCACTATCCTCATAATCTGGGCCGTTCTCCGTCCCAGCAAGCCTAGGTTCGTTCTTCAAGACGTCACCGTTTATGCCTTCAACGCCTCTGTCCCTAACTTTCTTACCTCCAATTTTCAAGTCACTTTCTCCAACCGCAATCCAAACGACAAAATCGGTATCTATTATGATAAGCTTGATATCTATGCAACTTACCGGAACCAGCAGATCACTCTCCGATCAGCAATACCGCCGAATTATCAAGGTCATAAAGAAATCAACGTTTGGTCGCCTAATATTTATGGTACAGAAATTCCGGTGGCTCCGTACAACGCCATCGCACTGAATCAAGATCAGTCTGCAGGGGCGGTGCTGCTGATGATTAAAATGGATGGACGCGTGAGATTTAAAGTTGGAACTTTCATTTCTGGAAAGTATCATTTGTATGTTAGATGTCCTGCTTATATACAGTTTGGGAGTAGGACTGCCGGAATTATTGTCGGTGAGAACTCCATTAAGTACTCGCTGTTGGTAAGTTGCAGTGTAAGCATTTGAAGATATAGCAGAAGAAAGAAAGAAAGAAGATAATTGACATGTAACGCCGTTAAGTATTTTCTCTTCTTCTCTTTTTTTTTATAATTATTTAAATACTTAATTTTCTCCTTTTTTTTTTTTTTTAGTTGATGTGTTATGAAACTGATGGCCGTCTCTATTTTTAGATTTATATAATACTGTATGTGGCATATTGAAGGCTTTGAAATGTACATTTCCCTCAAGCTAATAAACGGAAGGAGAAAAGCAGATGAGGCAGATTGATTAATAGCCAAAATTACAATCTTTTCAATTTTAACTTTAATCATTTATTTATTCTATGCATTTTTAAAAAAAAAAAAAAATTCTGATGATTGGATGGATGTTAGATGAGGTTATTAATTTATTAATTAGAACGTGGAATTATTAAATTGTAATTGATAGATAACAAACGAGTGTCTAGTGGAGGTTGTGAAGTCACTTTCCTTCATTTTATATTTTCATACTATACTATTCTATTGGTGTTTCTTTTTTTTTTTTTTTTCTTGGATCCTTAAACTATATATATATTGCATTGGAGAGATAAATGCTTTACTTAATTGATAAATCATTTCTTATTATTGATTTATACGTTGAATGCTCAAATATTTATATTATAATGCATCAAATTAATTACTCCATTTTCAGGGTTTTCATTTTCGTGAAACCATCTAATATATTATAAAATAACATCACTTTTAGATGTTTTTATTTGACTTCCTTGTCCGTTGGCATTTTTCTAGAGAAAATAGTAAAGGAAAAAGAAAAATTGGATCTGATTTGCTATTTCAGGGAACTGTATAGAACTGGAGAAGGTGATCCGATGTGGTTATTTCTAGTAAAATTCGTCGCAAGTACAAAGAGAAAAAGTTAGAATCCCAGACCCAACAATTAACAACCAAGAAAGTAATAAAACACATCGTATTAGTTACATATTGCATGAGTGTGGCCCACCGATACATGAATTTGAACGTTGTGGTTTGTGTATTAACTTGAAAAGAAACTCCCCATCTAACACATACTTAACACTGCGAAAACTCAATTTATAAATTTAGTAGCATTAGATTAACAAAAGAGAATTATATTTATAAAATAGAGATAGAATGTGAATGTTGATTGGAATCATCTGTGTCACACTCACACAAATGGTTTGGTGGAGGTCCCTTTCAAGTTTTACTCGTCACCGGCTCTCTACCTACTTAATAATGGCTTACTAGAAAGAGACATTAATATTTTGTGTACTTTGCATTTATTTTTAATCACAGTCTTGTCCAATCACCACACGTGTCTATACATCTACTATATTTCTGAGCATGGATACTTCCTTTCCTTCTTCTTCTTTTTTTTTTTTTTGGTTTAACTTCAGATCTCTTGAAGGAAATATTCGTTACATTTGACAGAATATTATGTATATATAATTACAGATTTTGATAAATAATATATTTTTTTATTTTTATCCTTTATATATACGATAAACAATAATTAATAAAAAATTATATCTGATATTTAGATATTATAAATTAAGGTAATATAGTTAATTTGCTCAATAATTTATTATAGTTTAAATAAATTGAATAATTTTTTTAATGAATAAAAAAAAACCTAAATTAATGTTATAAATATTTGAGAACGAAAAGTAATAAAATTTAAATATTTATATATATAAAATAAATAATTTACTGAATATATAAATTTACCTCTAAATATATGTGTGTATAATCAACGGCGTATATATAGCCCATGTGCATTAGAACTTGGGTTGACAAAAAAGAAATAATTTTCATAATACGTCGCATTTGTTATTTTAAGGAGTAATGCATTTTTTTTCATGTTTACTTTTTATATATAATTAATAATTATTATTTTAATTTAATAATTTTTTAAAAAATTAATGGTAATATAATTAATTTAATTAATAATTTATTATAATTTAGATAAATTAAATAATTATTTTTTAAAAAATGAAATTTTAAATTTGATAAATATTATGGAAAAATAGTTTAGAAGACAATTAACGATGATGTATCTACACAGAAGATTCGTTTTCAGTGATAACAATTAAAGAAACGGATGGTTTAATCATTTCGCAAAGCTTGTCACTTCCTCGCAAGCAAGACAGAGAAGGAGGACCAAAAAGAAAAGGAAGAACAATTTGACACGTAAAACTCAAAACGTGCAAATAATTGGGGATGAAACATAATTAAAAATTTCTCATGTCAAAGAACAAAGAGTAATTGAATAAAATTCATTCTCTTAATTTCTCTTTTTCAATTTAATATATAGTATGAAACTTAGTATACGCAAGAAAAGTTACTTCTTGTTGCATTTTCATTTGCTCAATATATTTTTTTTATTTACTTTCTCTAAAAAGTTTATTTTATTTATATCAAATTGGGTTTTCTTTTTGTCCAAAACTCCTATTTTATATGCAACAAAAAGTCCAATTTCGTTATTATAAAATTCATTCCATGAATTCTTATAAACTTTTATTTTATAATAATCCGATTAAATGCATAAATTGTAACTTTTTTTATAATTCTGATACTCAATTACAAATTTTTTCCGTTATATACTAAATCGAAAAAAAATTGGAAGTTACAGAAACCAAAAGTAAAACTAGCTCAAAAGTGATGTTCCTATTGTTTTTTGTGTGTGTCTACATTATGAAGGAAGTAGAGTAATAAAAACAATGATGTTCGTTCTCCTAAGAATTTCAACTCGTTGCCTGCAAATTTTAATTGCTTTTCCAAACCAAATCTATAACATGATAAGGTGGGAAAGACACCAAATGGGCTCACTTTCGACCCAACAACAACCTCTCATTTGAGTAGCAATCGGCCTAATATAGGTCCGCTAATTGCCAAATAGAATGGGCTCAGGCCCATTTCTGGCAATTAGCATTGTCCGAAAATGGCTAGTATTTCAACGTCCTCCATGAACGAATGTCCTTTGGCGACCGAAACCTTAATCTATTTTTTATTTTTTAATATTATGTTATAAATTAATAGAGCTCATTTTGGGATAAATTTGATCCAAAGGACGAGGCTTAATTCATTGACCAAATCCAACGTTCAGTTGAATATATCAAATGAAATTAGTTAAATTACAATACAATAGAGAAATTTATTTTTCAATCAAATAATATGAGGTCCCACCACAAGTTACACGCGTTATATGCCTACTGAGCTTCCTTGTTTTACGTGTTCATTATGAGCCTCTGACTATTCCTTTTTCAGAAACTAGGTTGCATGGACTCTCACGCTAAACACGATAAGGACTACAGTAATTTCTTTTTAACGACATAATATATTCAAAATATGTTTAAAAAATATATAATTTATTAGGAAATTAGACATATAAATAATCATTAAAAAAATATAATTTATTAAATAACAATTTTTAGTAAGTTATAAATATAAAATAAAAAATATTTCGTCAGTTAAATTCTTAACAATAATATTATCATTAAAGAGTTTGTCCCATGGAAATGAAGTATTGTTTAGCGACATATGCAACCAGAACAATGATCCGAACATTCATTGAAAAGTCGTATACAATAAGATGATATTAGAATATAAACATAGGTTTGTCCTGAATTGAAAAAGAAAATCATGCATATGGTAGTCAATGGCAGTAGATCGAAGCTACCAAACATCATCCATCACAATCAATCGTTATTAATACCACGTCCTCTTCAAGGAAATTACCAGGTTAATACAATATCGCCTACAAAACACAAACCAAACCCAGAAAAAGCAACTGATTAAGCAACCGCGTCAATTGACTCGGCCCCATTCCGTGTCTGTGTCTTCTTTTTCATTACAGAACTCAATTTCACACCGCTTAACTTAGCCATCCAATCCCTCAATCTTTCTCTATATATAACCAAACACACTCCCTCTTCCTCCATATCTACTGCTACCTCTCTTTTCTTTACCATTCTCTCCGTTGGCGTTCTTTTTTCTTTACCCTTTCTTGGTTTCTTGATACTTGTTTGATGGCAGAGAAGCAATCACCCTTGAACGGGGCCTATTATGGGCCAGCAATCCCACCACCAAACAACTACCACCGTCCGGGGCGTAGGTCGGGCTGTGGATGCTGCTGCTGTCTCTTAAGTTGCCTTTTCAAAATCCTAATCACCTTAGTGATAATCGTTGGCCTCGCCGTCTTCATTTTCTGGCTTGTAGTTCGCCCGAACAAAGTCAAATTCCATGTCACAGATGCTGTACTTTCCGAATTCAACTACACCAACACCAGCACTCTCCATTACAACTTAACCACCACGATCTCAATCCGAAACCCGAATAAGAAAATTGGAATTTACTATGACAGAATTGAGGCGAGAGCCTATTATGAAGACCAAAGATTCGGTTCTGACATTTTGTCACCATTTTATCAAGGGCACAAGAACACGAGCATTATTACCCCATCATTTCAAGGATCGACGATAGTATTGCTTTCTGGTGAAGAGTTGACTCAGTTTAATCAAGAAAAGACTAGTGGAATCTATAGTGTGTACGTGAAGCTTTATTTGAGGATTAGATTCAAGATCGGCAAGATCAAGACCGGAAAGTTTAAGCCGAGAATTGAGTGTGATTTGAAGATTCCTTTGAACAGTGCAGATGGTAGATTGGCTCCTGGTGCTGAGACTGCTACTAAATGCGATTTAGATTATTAGTAGAGTTCTTTTTGCTCTTCTTCTTCATGTTCTTGATTGAGGATTTCAATGGTTTTTCTTCTTTTTTTTTATTCTTTAGTTTTTTATATATATTTTTTTTACAGATGTATACTGGGATTACGTTTTCTTTTCTTTTTTTTCGTGTTAATAAATATTGACTTTACTATTATTTATTTTATCTGTTATTCATTATTTTGCCCATTGAAAAATAAAAAATGGAACTCCGAAATTCGGACGCTATCAATAAATCACAATCTGCGGCCATTAGATATTGAAAACGAAAAATCTGTTCATGACAAGTCAGCAAATTGTGATAAACAAAAAAATGTCAATTGCCGTCAAATTGCAACTTTGAATACAAAATTTTAATTTAAAAAGCGAAACCCTTGACATAGTCTCTTATCGACTAAGATAATTAAATTTGATAATTTTTTACTTTCCACAAAATAATTAAAAAAAAATTGACTCGCCTTAATTCTATACGATAATAAAAGAATTAACTAAATTACTGCTCCCTTCGTTTTAACGAACTAATTTATCCCAAAATATAAATCATTTTGAGTATTGTAGGAAGTAATAAAATGATTTTTTCTTAATTTTATTCTTATTTATATTTCACAAAGTAATTATTTTTGCATGTTATCCTTAATTTTGAGATAATGGTGATGTCAAATTACACTTAATTTTTTTATAATTTTATATCTAAAATAAAAAAAATGAATTTAAATTTTATAAATTGAATTCCATATAATTAGATTAACTTACTTCAAATCCTATTAAAATTGTTGGAATTTGCAAATGAATTCTATATATTAACCCATTAATATTTATACTGACTAAACTGTTCTTACATCTTAAATATTATTGACTAAACTGTCCTCATTTATTTTTTCTAATATTTTATTTAAAGAGTATGAAGTTACTATTATTTGTATATGATTAATCTAAATAAATTTTTAATTTTGAATATATTTTAATCTATTAATAAAAATAAAATTTTAATATTTGCAAGGATATGAAATTTGAAATTTTAAAATTTAATTAATTAATTATGGTGGAATATGATTGATTTATTTATATTAATATTTTTATTAAATTATTATATCAAAGTTATTTTAAGAAATAAAGACAAATGAATTTTTATTTAAAAATTATTTCAAATATAATTTTATAAAATTCAATTGAATTTCTTATTTTAAATCATAGTATACTAAACATGATAAATTTATTTGTAAATGAATTCTATTTAAAATTCATTTAAAAATAAATTCTACAATCATGATTCATTTGTTCTAAACGGTACTTATATTTCGAATAAAATTCAATTTAATTCTTAAGCTTATTAAGTGAAATTAAAAAGGTCAAATGAATTTACTTAAAATGATTGAAAATTTCAAATTTGACTCTTTAGGTCAATTTTGCCCTTTAAACTTGTTGACTTTTATAAATTAATGCATTGATTCAATTTAACAAGAATACCAATATCAAACTTTTTTAACACTTTTGAATAGAAATTAAAAATCCATAAAACATCATTTCTTCTGACACATTAGATTTACAAAATATGTAACAACTTTAATCTGCATGAAAAATGCATAATTTCATATGTAATAGTATAATAATAAATGTCAATTTTAAAATATTCAAATTAATACATATTTATAAACTCAAAATACCAATCAAGAAAAAAAAAAATCCAACACACTTGATGTGTCATTTTCCTTTATTCTACATTTAATTAATTATTTTTAATAAATCATACAATTCGATTTCAACTATAATTTTAATAAATATTTATACAATGATTCTTTCATTGTAAGTACAGTAAAAGCTTATGAGGCTAAATTAATCTAAAAATACAAAATATAATTTTTTAATCATTTTAAATAAATTTTAAAGATTAAATTAAGTTGGCTTAAAAGGTGAAATTTGATTTTATATTAAAACAAATAAAATATTACTCACTTTGTTCTATTTATATGGAGAAAATTTCCTTTTTGGCTATTTTATTTATATAGAGAAATTTTTCTTGTATAATAACTTTGAGACTAATGCCAAGGAAAAAAGTTTAATATACCCTTACTTTGATTTATGATTAAACATTGACATTGAAAATATTTCAAGAAAGCGACAGATATTATTATAATTGGTATTTAATGTTTAAAAATTAACTGAAAACATACATAAAAAATTATGAGATTTAAACACATTTTGCGTACAGATTAATTTTACTAAGTAGCTTATGCTTAACATTTAAGTATGCACATACAGTGAAATTTACTCACAAATGTTAATTTAATCATGTTTTGTTACTTTTGTTAATGAGATAACTAGAAAATATGAATATTGATACTCATATTTGCAATATTGTTTGTAAATTTCTATAACAAAATATGAACACATAAAAATAACTGCATATACTTATAATTTAATTTTGATAAACAACTTTACCTTTTAGTTAGTCCACACGTACAATAGAAATATGTAAACATTTTTATATGACAGCACAAATATATTAAAAATGTGTATAATATAAATTAAGATTCAGGGAACATATTGAGCAGTGGATGTTGCACTTTTATTATGACTTTTCTAACCATTTGACTATAAATTTCAATTACATCAAGCAAACATATGCTTGATTTTGTAGTTATTAGTTTTAGAACACAACAATATACAAACTATATTTTTCACTCTTTTTAGTTTATAAATATTATGAGCATTTGACTCACTCTTCTTAATTTCAGAATACAACATACAAGCTATATTTTTCACATTTTTTATGATGTTTTTCCTTTTATTAGCTTTTCATGCCTCTTCTGAAATGTCAATTAGTTGTGTTATTGTTTCAAATTTCACAAAAGAGGATTGTTTAACGGATGATAAAGAAATCAAGTCTAAGGATTGATTGTTGACTATAGGCATAACTTCTAAAATTGTAAGCAAATTTTGAAGAATTGTAATCAAATCAAAAAGAAGGACTGTGTCTGTGGCGTTTATGGATTAAATTTTAAAGTTATAATATTATCTTTGTTTAAATGAATTCAGTTTTGAAAATTTTAACTCCAAATTTTAATTTTTTATTTGCAAATTTAGTAAAGCAAAATAAAAAATTTGAGGTAAAAAATTTTGGATCCAATTTTTCTTTTCAACTTTTACACTAATTTTTTCAATTCAAATTTGACATTGAGATTTTAGTGCACAATTACAATTACATGGTCCACGTTTTTTTGTTATTGAAAGTCTAACTAAATGAAATGTCTTATTTTAGCAATTAATTCTCTTTCTCATCATTTTTCACCTTTTATTGAAAGTTGATAACCACTTTAATATCTTTTTATAGGTAATTAAGGAAGAAATCAACAAAAAGACCACCTCCTTAAGTTTAGAAAATTTTTAACTTTTTCTATTTAAATAAAATAAAATGAGTATTTAATTGAGATAAAATTTAATATAAATATCTAAATAACATAAAGTTGAAATAAAATAATTAATATTATTTTGATTCCCTAGAAAATTCATCTAAATGAAAAATAAAATAAAAAATTATCAAATTTAAAACAACAAAGAAAACATTGGAATAACAAAATGCTCCATCAATTTACTTTTAATGCAATAAAAAGCCGTGTACGTACGTAAATAACTCTATATAGCCATCAATTCCATTAATTGCTTCCCATCTACATCTATATATATAACTCAACTATTTCCTTTTTTTTTTTTTTAATTATCTAAGTTGAAGAGACTAAATTATAAAATTGTTTATTTTTCTTTTTTTTTAATAATTAATAATCATATAATAAATTTAATTTACATACGTACACGGCTTGTTTGTTGATAAGATCGACAAAGGTTGGAAGATGGAAACTTCCTTTGCGAGTCAAAAATTACAAGTCTTCTTTTCTTTCAAAAACTAAAATATACTCATAATTCTACCATTTCTTTAAATTTTACCCTAATAATGAATCTCTTAATTTTAAATATGTAATTTTAGTTCGTGTCCCAAATTAATAGTCTCATTTCCATTTTTGAAAATGATATTTTTATTAATTTTTCTATAATACTCTTATAATGTAATTTGTGCCAGTAATTACTATACATAGAATTACTAAATATTTATACAATGTCATATAAATAATTGGGACATGTTCAAGTTATTAATTTTTATTGAAAAACTCTATAAATAATTTCAAATTTTAATTAAAAAATTATTAATAATAAAAAATATTTTGATAACTATTCTTTAACATTTTAGAAACAAAAAATTAGTTAAAGACTAAAGGAAACGAGCCACGTAATTGATACTCTCTACTATTATTTATTGCTAATTTTTTTATTATGTGCAATGTAGATTGTTATTATTTGTTAATTACTCGTTTTTTATACTCATTAATTTATTATTATAGAATACTAAATATGATTATAATTTTTCTTGTAGATCGTAAAATTTTATACTGTTAAAATGTCGCAGTTTCAAATTAAGATCCATCTATATTTAAATAATATTCATATTATATTATTTTTAAATTAATTTTTATATGATAGAATGTTATTAAAAATCAAATATATTTAGTAAAACAATTATAGACAATAAAATAAAAATATTACAAATAACTATAAGATTATACTTAAATTAGCAATTAAGATTTCATTTAAAAAAAGCATTTGAAACAAACTACTATTGATACAAAAAAATAAATAGCGTATTTTCTATAATAAAAAGAGTAATAGAATAATAAATAAAAATTGATATATATATTAAAATTTTTGATTGCTTATAACTAAAAATACTTTAGAGTATTTCGAATTTCTCTGACATTGTTTTAAGAAATTCTACTATTCCCTTTCTTATTCTTAGTATAAATTTATATGCATAATAATTAAGAAATAATTAAATCACCTAAATTATCAACAATTAAATTGTTCTTTATTTATAATTTCAATAATTATTTCTCCATTAATTTGCAACTATTGACGGAGAAATAAGGGAGAAAACCATAAAATATTGTTATTTTATCAGTAAAGATAACAGTAAAATTAAAAAAATAAAAAAAAAATAAAAGGAGGGAGGGAGTGCTAAATAACCATGAATGCTAAAGCTCACCAATGACAAGGTCCGAAATAGACTAACAAGCTAATTCTAAGTAATTTTTCTGAAATTATGTGGCACTACCACCAAATCCTATGACTTATGACCTAACAACATAATTAATTCTACATGCTTAAGCATAGCAGTAGCACTGTTAAAACCCACAAATTTTTTAAGTAGGATTTTTTTTTATCCGATTTGTTTAAATCAACATCGCATATATTGAACTAAACGGATTCACAAACTCTCTACTTTAGAATGATTGAATATAGCGTCATTTAAGAATCTCAATTTAGAAAAAAAAAAAAAACAAATTTCTACAAATTGTGCATGTTCTGATTATGTCAATTCACTCATGTTACCAATTTCGTTTTTGTAAACAAAAATCAAGATGGTTATGGCTATAAAATGGTAGATGGAGAAGAGGTTGAAATGTTCTTGTTTTGAAAGATGATGGATGATATTGATTGAAGGTCATCCATTCTATGTTTCATGCTTTGGATTGTTGTTGATTTTAAATTTGAATTATTTTATGATTGTTGTAATAATGTTAATTTTAGATTTGGATTATTGTCTTAGGTTATTGGTAAAAAAATGAATACAAAAAAATAAATAAAAAAAAAGGAAGAAAAAATGGACATATCTGGATTTGCCCCTAAGAGCCGGACCAAACCTGAACATTGAAAGTCTATTTTTTAAAGAGTTTTTCGGGCCGGCCTGTTTTAAGACGAAGCCAGCACGGGCCGATCCAGGCTGCCCGTTTTGACTGTGCTAGGCATTAGAAACTTCCAAAATTGTTACCTTTTCTATTAACGAAAACAAAATCAATAAATAGTTAATTTGCTCATTCGGAATTGGTAACTCAATTTATAGTAATAATTAATGAGGACCAGTTGTCCATCATCATTGGCTCACTTCAAAAGCCTCAACACTCCAACTACTACTGTTGTACCGGAATATATAATCTTCTTTTTATTATTTTTTTTCCAGTAAAAATTTTAATTTTGTCTGCTACTGACACATTTACGTAACGCCAACGGGTGAGAAAATTTACTTCCTACTTCTACTTCTACACCCCATTCGTACCATCAAATTAATAAACGATCAACTCCGTTGCTTCACTTCTCCAAAGTCAGCCAACAGGGTCCCCCTACCGTCCGATCTTTGCCACGTTTCATATGATCCTACTATTTTGTTAATCGACACTGACGTGGCATGATCGGAACTCACTTAATACTGGGTCCCTGGTTACCAAAAAAGAAAAGTAAAGAAAAATAGCGATATACGTACGTGACAAAAACTGTCGAACATTACGCCGGCGAGTCATAAATGGCGGACCAATTTCCGATGCTTACTGTATATCATATGCAGTTATCCGCTATAAAGGTTGAATCTCTATATTAACAAACGGCAGCGCTTTGCCATCGGAAATGTGTAACGTTTTCTCCGATTCCCTTTGCACATCGCACTCGCCTTGTAGAACAACGCCGTCTGGATCCTCGACCGATGCTTGTGGCAAATTTCTATCACGAGAAGGCGAGGGAGAGGGGGTATAGTACGGGGGCGAAGCACACGGAGTAGAAAACGGCGTCGCATCGTCAGCGCCGATCATCATAGCGACAGCGACAATCTCTTCTAAAGAAACACTTCTCGTCTTCTTCTTCTTCTTGTTATCTTTGTTCTCGTCTTTCTCTGCAGAAGAAGACAGCTCCGTCTCCATTTCCTCCTTCTCCTCTTCTTTTATAGTGAATAAAACCCTAGACGGTCCATGCAGTGCATGCCGTTTCAGCAACTCATCGACATCCAGATCAACAAGCGCCGAGGACGTGATCGGCGGAGCATCCGGTGCTGCCGTTGTTGCTTCTGCATCAGGTTCAATACGAGACGCCTGATTCTTCCAGCAGAAGAAGTAAAGTAATTCTTTTGAGTGCGTTGGATATAAAGATTCACTGCTAAATTCGCCGCTGCTTAGATTCCGGTTATGAAATGTTCTCCGGCGCCAGAGCACGTAGAGAATCTGAGCCACTAAAACAGCCAAAGAGACCGCGAAAACAACCGTCAGTGCAGTACATATCTTATTCAAAGTGTTCATGGCTAAAATCACCACCACCAGACTAATAGTAATAATAATCTTACATGATAAATAAAAAATAATGGTCTTGGTCTTGGGAGAAAAGAAATAAGAAATGTTGTTTGTTCTCTTGGAAACGTGAGCACGAGAGGAAAAGGCAAAGAGAAGAAAAGAAAGGCGAGGGGGTAGAAGGATATGACATGGAAGTCGAGAGAGAAGGAGAACGGAAATGACGTGGATTTGCTTTATTTTAAATTTTGAATTAGTTAGGCGGATGGGCAGTAGCTTTCTACTAATGTGAGGCCTAAAGATTGAAAGGGGAGGTAAAATTATATTTTTATTCCTATATTTTAATATAATTAATAATTTTATCATTGTACTTTAAAATTTATATTATTTTATTTTTATAGTTTGCATTTGCAAAATAAAATTATCCTTTCATTTATTATTTAACATCTAAATATTTAAATGTAAATGAGTATGAACTATTTTGATATGATTAATAATTTTATCCTTATATTTTAAAAATTATATTATTTTATTCATATAATTTATATTCGTCAACAAATAAGATAATTTCATTTAACCGAAAAAAAACTATAAAAGTGAAATAGTGTATTTTTTAAAATGTAAGAACAAAGCAGTTAATCATATTTTTTTTCCAAATGAAAAGATTGGTGTAAGAAAAGGTATTTCAGTTTTAATTGAATTTAAGAAGACAAGTGTGGTGAGTAGTAAGGACCTTAATAAGCATCTAGCTAGCTGTTGTCCTTTTAATTTATGACGGACACAATTATTTTCCTTTTCTGCTTTTATTTGATATAATTGAGTGCACGCTTTGTTATATAATTTATTTTGCAGTTATAGCTTAAAATTCATGGATAGATAGTCCACTATTTGTCCAAAGTTGAATTTTTTTTTTTTTTTTTTTTTTTTGAGAATAGAAATAAAAATATTTTTTCTCTGTTAGCAAATCGTAGCTTTGTTTTTCAATTCCATAGATTATAAATTAATTTAAAAAATAATTTTGAAATCCATATATGAGTGTGATTAGGGATGCAATTGAGCATTAATTCATTTCTACTTAGATAGAGATTGAGATAGAGAGGAGAGGAGAGGAGTTTTCATCTTTGGGTTATTTGACTAATGTAATTAAACTTTTAACCGGGCACTAAACAGTAACACTTACTATATGTAAGGGAAAAAAAAATAATAAACGTTGGTTCTATGATATATTTATTTTTTATGTAGAAGTAAGTAACTGCGCAAAGCACGGAGCAAGAATTAGTAAAATAAATAAATTTTGAAATATTTTAAAATTGATCTCTACTATTGAGTTATTCCTTATGAAATTATTTTCATATTGAATAAATTAAAATCATAATACATATTAATAAATTTATTATATTTTAAGAAATATTTTTATGAATTTTAAATTTATATTTATAATTATTAAAAAAATTTGATATGAGTATTCTTAATGTAAAACAAAAAGATATGAAAAGTCAATTATGTTAAATTAAATAATTATTTATTTATAAAAATTAAAATAAATTCAATGATTAAATTGGCATAAAAAGTAAAATTAGATCTTTTTAATTATTTTTATAAGTTTAAGAGTTAAATTGGCTTAAAAAGTCAAATTTGACCTTTTTGATACTGCTAAACAAGCTTAATGGCCAAATTAAATTTATTCATTTTTCTAATTTACCCATAATATCTCATTTATTACTTTTTTTAATATTAAAGTGTACTTTAAATTATGTTTCAATCTTCAATGAAACTTTAAATGCTTTGTTGAAATAAAAGAAACATAAAAAATTGCAAAAAATGAAGTTTATGCTTTGACTTAGGGAGAGGATTCTTTTTTTTATCTCTTATTTGGAAAAATTATATAAAAATATGAAAATTTGTGCTCATTTAACTTTTTAACTATTTTTAAGTATTGAGAACGTATTTTAAATATTGTGCAAAAATATCAGGTGAAATCTGTAAGAATTCCTTCAATGTGTTCAAATTGAAAATTTTATGGATGTTTTCTATTCAAACTCTATTTTAATCGATGCACATATAACCTATAGGAGCACATTTTTTTTTTCAATGGAAATTGATGAAAACAAATCCATTTTTCAAAATTCATTCACATTAAATGCTTATAAAAACTTTTATCTCTCACTGTCTTAAAAAGCTCTCACACTAAAAATGTCACAAATTATTAAAACAAAATTAAGATGGACTTTTCACTTGGCATGATTTTAAAAGATGAAATGTATATATTTTCTATATAATAATAAAAATATACTTTATATATTATATAATATAATTTAGATTTAAATAGAAAATTAATATGATAAATCAAAATCAAAATATCTACACTTATTTTGAAAAAGTTAAAACTAACAAATTTTGAAAGGGTTAATTATCTACACTTATTTATTAAAAAAATTTAGTTTTAATAAAACGTCCGATTAGATCAATGAAAAATTTAAAATATTAGTTTTATATAAATTAAATTGTAGACACATAAAAATTTAAAATTTAATAAATTAAAATATTTTAAAATTACTAAGGCTTAATTGTGTGTGCATGTATATTTAAAAATAAATTTAAAAAAAAAAATCCAACTGAATTGAAAAAAATAAAAAATTTCAAAAAATTAGTTTTTAATCAAAATATTTTAAATTACAATCAAACATTGATATGTTTTTAATATTTTTCCCTTTTCCTTATCGTTATCTCTCTCTTAATCAAAATATTTAAAATTATAATTAAATCTTATACAAAAATAAAAATCCAAAAATTACAATTTTCTGGCCCTGATACATTTATACAAAAAAGAAATTAAAGAAGAGAAATAAAATTTAAAAGTAGAAAGAAACCGTATAACAACATAAACAATAAGAAATCGTAGAAAAATAAAAACAACTGCAGCGGAATAGATCAATAGGTAGAGGAGAAAGAAAATGAGCAGAAGGAACAAATGAAAAGAAAAGAAAAGTTGAAACAAGCAGAAGAAGAAACAATACAAAAAGGAATTGATCCTCTACCATTGAAGAAGAAGGAGGAACGTCAATAACAAACACTTGGAAATCCAAAATCAGAAAATAAAAGGACAAATAAGTCAATGACTAATAAAACTGATATTATTTTAATTATTTAGGTCAAAGTAATAATTTTTTTATTATTAAGGTTTCAAAATCGGACATCTGCTATAATATTTTTATGAAATCAATGTTCGAGCAACTAAGTACCCCAAACTCATGAATCGGAATTTGGATAATTTGACTAATGCAATTAAATTACCTTCTAAATCAAACTTTAACCAATCATTACACACTTTTATTTTTTCTTCAGAGCTGACAATCAAAATCTAAATAACCAAATCAAAATATGTTCTAGAAAGCAAAGAAAAATTAAAAAAAAAAAAATGAAAATGATGAGTATGGGGGTGTGGTAGGTGAAATGGATTCGGTAGTTTTGTGAGATAGAACAAATGGATCCCACAATTTAAGTATTGTTCGTATTTGGTACCATTTTTAACAAAAACATAGCCGTCATTTGCTTATATTTGAAAATATTATTTATTTATTTATTTAATAAAGAAAAATGTGTTAAGATAATGAATTGGAGATAAATAAATAAATATTGTTGAGATCAAACTGTGTGAGACCCACAGAAAGTAAACGGTCTTCTTCATTTTGGTTAGCGGTCTCTATGCTCCCGTTTTATCTCGTGATTGATTGTTACCTTACCTTAAGTCGCATCTCTTTGTCCTTTTCCCTATTAGACCCTCAACTTGGGGAAATTACATTTCTAATGTTATTACAATATTCTAAATATTCTCTATTCTATATAGAAAAATTATTTCCAGTTTGTAATTTTAAAATATCAATGGGATAATTTCGTCCTTCTTCTTTCAATAGGATTATATTTAATTAGGATTGTGTTAGATTTTTAAAAAATTATTGAGTTTGATAAAATTCAAGATTTTTCTAAAATCTCATTAGAATTCCACATAAAATTTTATAGAATTAATTAGATTTTTATTTTATAAATTTTGATTAATTTTTATAAAATTACTTTGAATTTTATATATCTAATCAAAATCAATTTTAGAATTTAATTAAAAAAATTAAAAAATTTTAGAGCCCAATTGAAAAATAATAAAAATCAAAAAATAAAATGCGTCATCTTCTCCAATATCCTTGTGTTCTTCATTAAAACCTTATCGTCGAGGACAGTGAAAAATCTGTAATGGCCAATGTCGCCCACAACCATTTTACACTCCCAGAATAGCAACAATATGGTGAAGACCACAGGCTTCTTTTCTCTAGATGGAACGATGACCGTTTCATTGAAAAATTGTAAATTTAAATAAATAAATAAATTAAAAATTAAAAACCAACAACCATTGCTAGTTAGGACCTGCGTTGACTGCCAAGCTTGTGTAAGGAGGTGGGCGCACATCGAGACAGGCCCGATGCACAACTAGCTGCCTTAATTCACGATGCCTGGCGGTCTACTCACGATAATGACAAGCTGGATTCTTTAGTTGTTCAACTATTTTAAAACTTTCTTAACTTTTTTATTTGATTAAAAAATTATTATTTAATTGAAATCAACCGATAAAAATTTGAAAAAACAATCCAACCAATGCTAACATATTTGCAGCATGATCAATATTAATTTTCACTAAAATATCAAATTATCAACACATGAATTAATTTGAAACTAATCCATTAATAATTACTTTATTTTACACCTTAAGGGTAGAGATGGAAATGGCATGGATATTTTAATTTACCCACTTCGATTCATTTAAAAAGCTTATGGATGGTTATAAATGAGTTTGAAATTGATATAGATAATAAAATTACTATAGGTAATGGATATAGATAATGAAATTACTATCCATAACGGATACAGATAGTGTCAGGTATATATATTTGGATACTACTGTACTAAATAGATTTAGCAGTGGTATCCACGGATACTCTATCCATAATTAGTAAAAAAATTTACTTTAAATAAATTCCAATTTTGATAGTTTAAAATTTTTGAGTATACTACCTATTTAAGTAATATTTTAAATAGATACAAAAAAATTTAAATAAATCGAAATATAAGTATTAAAATAAATATTTAAATATATTTAGAACGAATACGAGTTATAAAATTTTATATTTATGTAAGTAGTTTAAAATTTGTATCTCGCAGGCTTCTATCCCTATTAAGGGAGTGTATTGGTTAGGACTCTATTATATTTTAAACTTTTTTTGAAATTTTTAATTTGTAAAATAAATTTGTGAATAACTCTTCTTCATGCCTAAGTCTTTAAACATCAATGGAATTAATAATTTTATAAAATTTTTTTCATATTAATAATTTTTTAAATACTATTAAATTTATTTAAACTTTTTGAAAAGTAATAATTAAATACCACCAGACTTACAAATTTTATAAAAATCCAAATTAAATATTATAAAATTTTACTAAATTCTAAAAATATATATATTAAATACTATTAAAATTTTAAAATATTCTAAAATAGTCTTAATTCAATGTACCGTTAACACTAAGCACTAACTCCTTGTGTCTTGCTTGTTGTAACAAAAAAAAAAAAAAATGAATTTGATAAAATCCATCATAAATGAAATTATAATGCAAATCCATTAATTAATTTTAAGATAGCATCATTTTTAACTGACAATTATAAAAAATTATTTCTTTAATTTATTTTTAACATATTGTTCTCATCAATTTTTTTTATGAGATTTATTTAGAAATCTGACAAGAATCATTTTATTAAATTGAATTTACGATGTACTTTTTTTCCAAATTAAAAATTTAAGAAAATAAAGTGCGTTAGTGTTAAGTTGATGAAATTAACTCATAATGGTGTTGATAAATGAACTGACTAGCCTGTGCTTTTAGAGTTTTTATTTTATATATTTTTATACATTTATAATGTTTTTAGATTCACAAAATCTAGAATCAATATATTTTTAAAATTCATAAAATGTAGGATTCACAGATACCAAAATCAAATGAATTTCACCTTTCATCATTTAAAAAAATATAATTCATGGATTTGAAAGATATTTTTAGAATAATATTAAGAATTAAATTATATTATTAATAAAAAAATATGAAATTAAGAATATTCTACTTTTAAGGTGAGGTTTCTCTCTTTTAAAATGATGGAACAGAAAGCTAAGGTGGAATTTATTAATTTCATAAAATATATACATTTCATCTTTTAAATTCTATCACCGACTTCTAAATACGAGTCCACTCAATTTTTTAAAAAATATTTATAAAATAAAACTAAATTAATAGTAAAATTAAAAAATAGATATATTAAGTGAAAAGTTCTAGAGTTTATAATATAATTGACTCTATTAAAAATTAAATTAAATAAAATGAATCCATCATAGAATATTTCTAGCTCTGCTCTTTTTTTTAAGCAAATTTTACTTGCAATATTGGTAATTGGAAACACAAAATTATTATTATTGATGTTGAGAGAGTTTTATTTGAATATCACTTTTAATTTAAACGTGGAAAAATTTATAAAAAAAATTAAGAAAGAAACTAAGTAAAAAATTTATTTTTCCATAAAAGAGATGAAACCAAAAGTTAGCCTTTCTTCCTCAAAAAAAAAAAAAAAAAGTTGGCCTTTATCATGTCATAGGAGATCATGTGGGCTGAAATTCAAAAAAAAAAAAAAAAAGGCTGGGCCGGATTAGTTTTGGTGATATGGACTATTAAGGTTTTTTGGGCCCCTCACCGTCCAATGCTCATGACAAGCATTCCATTTGCAAGTCATAGTTGGATAAATAAAGCAATAGTTTTGTTTAATAAACATTTTTTATGACAAAAAATAAATTTGTCAAAAGAAATCTTGAATTTTTTTTTTTTTGTAAATGATAAATCATAAATTGCTACAAAACCAATGATCAAAATATTCAGATAAACCAAAGTTGGATTTTGAATTTGAATCGGTTGTAGCATTAGAAAGAGAAGCATATAAAGAAAATTAAGTATTAGGAAGTAATTAATTACTTTTTTGAGTTTAAATTTTTTTAACAATGGTACTCGAAAGAAAATATTCGAAGGTACTTGGAAATGAATATTGTAATAATTTACAACCATGAAAGTATAATTCATTCAACTTATAAATATTAGAGATTAAATATTTTTAGTTCTTTCTAAAATTTAGAGATTAAACAATAAATGTTGAATTATATATTAAGATTACGTATAAGGTACTAATATTGAAAAATGGAGAAAAAATAGGAAACAAGAAAAGGAATGCCACATGTTGAAAAGTACTTGAAAATAAGAATGCATTAGGAAAATGACCCATCAATCATGAAAAGCAGCAACCATATGATCTCCATTCTCCAAACTCCAAAATCAAAAATACTGACAATATATCATCACTCTCTGCAATCTAATTTGCTCTCTTCTATCTTTTTGACCAAGTCTTCACTTCTCTTCTCATTCTTACAACATAAATCTTAATATACTCATACAATACAAATTAGAAAGCACAAACATGGTGGGTCTCTAACATAACAGAAAAACATCAGCACATGAAGTACTCTCTCTCTCTCTCTCTCTATCTTTCCTTGGATCCCTCACTCATCACTTTCAAATGATAAATGGCATAAAAGCAATACAAAATAACACAACTCCAAAAAGAAAGAGAGAGAGAGAGAGAGAGGAAAGAAAAGAAAAGGAGAGTCATCATTCATTCTTCAATATACATACAGATTGTAATAAGCACCTTTCAGATCCCAGACTTCCCTTACTTTCATGCAAAAATAAAAATAATCCATTTATTCTTACTCATTTTTTAGAGAAATATTTATAAACGAATATTATAAATAAAAAAGAAGGAATAGACAGTGACCTTATGCAAAAGAGCCATTTGTTAGCTGCCCTTTTCTTAAAGTCTGCAAAAGGGTGGCCTTAAGGTGTGTGGAAACTTTGTCTCCATGCTTATGTTGTCTTTTATAGATGCCAAAAACAAACATTCCATCCTTCTTTTTTTTTCTTTGTGGGTCTAATTTTTATTTTCTCTTAATTACTTTGCTTTGTCTTGTGTGTTTCCATTATTATTATTATTATTAAATTTCAAAAAGAAAAAGAAAATTTGTCCAACTTATAATTCTGTCTGATCGAAGAACACTTTAAAAGGTGCACATTGATTAGAACTGAAAATAGAATTTCTTTAAGTTTCTTTTCATGTTTTTGTTTGTTTGGTTCTCAAGAATATGTGAGAATATGTTCAAGATTCCATTCTTCATCCGTTTCTTTATTATCCTCTTCACAAACCCAACCACTTGCAGGAAAAGTGTAGGTTCAGTCACTAATGAGTTTCACATGCATCAGAATGAGATATTATTACCTAAAAAACCATCCTTTTTCTTTTCCATTTATATATATTTCCTTTCATTTTTTTTTAGGATTAAAAACCTTAAATTAACTTTGCCCCCCAGAACATATTTATTATTTCAATCCTAAAGCCAAGATTATCGTAACTTGCCGCAGCAAGAAGTAGAATTTACTGTTTCTGCAGAATTTTTACGATCTTCAAGAAGGTTAGTACCCAGATATAGGAGGTATCGAGGAGCAAACCTAGCGGCCAATCAATACAAAATTTAGCTTCACATAAAATATCTTAACCTTCCATATTAATATTAAATTACTTCAAGTTGTGTTGTCTTAACAACTTTCAATTTATAATCACCCTTTTATTGGTGTTTGGTTAGTGGATAATACACTGTCAAGAAAGGCAAAAACACAAACACACCTCTTCCCCTTACCTAACCTGCGTTTTACCTTTGGATTCGTCAAAGGGATGTCTTTTGTTATATAATTCACTATGTTATGCCGAACTTGCTATTTGCCAAATCATATTTAAGGATACATCCTCAAAAAATTTAATATTTCAATTAAAAGATTCAGATATGTTCAGCTAGTGGGGTTATAATTATTACAAAGGATGAATAATATTCCACTATATGGTTGATCAAATTATTAATGAGAAAAGGGAAAACTTGTCAAGGGCAATATGCTTCATAGTCATTAGCAAAATATATACTTAAAAACTCTATCTATAAAGAAAGGAAGGGCCATGCACAAATCTAGTGGAAAAAACCATCATTATTTCAAGAAGAAAGGGAAAGAAATTGAAAAAAAAAAAAGGGTAAAAACCCATATCTTGAGAAAGATATATGATTAGAGAGTTGGCAAAAAGTTATTTAGGTATTTTCAATTTTTAGTGGGTAAGCAAAAGGTTTCCAAATTAAACAAAATGGCTCTTAAAGAGGTGGGGAAAAAAAAAAAAAAAGAAAAGAAATAAAGAAGCTAAAGAATATTAAGAGTTAAATGAAGCAAGAATGTAATGTGGGTTGCCTCAATGAGTATGTCTCTTATTCCATCAAGCTTATGACACAAGGTTTTGCTCCAAGTAGATCCCACAAAATGACGTCGTCTACTCCTTTTTATAACATCGATCCCCTCCTTATTGAGACAAATGTTTCAAAACATAGACTAAGTAACAAGACAAAGGGCTCCACTGCGTACCCAAACAATCATCATTTTAATTATATGGACCATCTATTTATTTTTATTTATTATAAGATTTTTCATGTGTGTTTCAAATGGGACACACATAGAGTGATATATGAGGTTTTTCTGTTTCCTTTTTATCAAATCTTTATATTCTACTTGACCTCTTCACACCTTATCTACCCCTTTGATTTTGACAGCTTCTTGGATAGAGATGCTTCGTAGTTCCATAATATTTCTCTCCAAAAAGATAGATTCTCAGTTATTCCATTAATATTTATAGTTCATGGTCGAGTTATTATTATTCCAGAAAGTTACTATTCAAATTCTGACAATTCGTTCCATTTTTACCTAATTCATGAAGAAAGAAGCAAAGAATAAGCAAGAATTTGTTTCTTTGTTGACAACCTTATAAATTATGGTTGTAAATAAGTTTATTTTGTTAAAGGTAAATTAAATTTGATTCAAGCTAATAAAAAAAACAGAAAAGAAAAAGAAAATGAAAAGCTCGATTTTTTGAAGAAAAGAAAATAATGCGCCGTTACTTATTGTCTCACGGTTACTTATTATCTCACGGTCTTAGTTACGAAGATAAGCTAATATAGTAGCTCATGGTCTAATTAGGGTAACACAGATATTAATATGAAAGCAAACTACTCTCTTTTGTTTAGAAGTTAATTTGTTACTTGATTTGAATAATAAATAAAGTTTGTTCTTTCCTTCTCGAAAAGAAAAAAAAAGGGTTATTCAAAATTTTATTTTTTTATGATTTGATTTTTAGGACAAAAATTAAAAGAAAATATAATATTTTTTACCAACCCTTTAGTCTTATTATTGAAAAAACATACTTACATGTGCACTAAATTGATATGCAATATCACCTTATAATTAAAAAAAAAAAAGAAAATACTAAATTTATGAAGTAAACTTCCTATGTAAAAAAGTGATTCTATAGGAACTTAATATAAAAATATTGAGGTTCAAATATGTGAATAGTTATAGAAATGGACGGTAGGGATTCTAAGCTTTACCGCCTTGCAAGTTGCACCTAATTTTAGAAAGTTGAAATCAGCATGGACCGGGCTAAAGGGCTAAGAACAACCCAATTCAATTTCATATTGGTATACCAAACGGTATCGTTTCTTAAGGGATATCTTAGTTATTTTCAACGGAAATGGGATGGATAGTTTCAAAATCAATTATTTTCCTTTTTACAAAAAAATCAATAATAAAAAAAGGAAAGTATGTAAAAATGAGTCCATAACTATCATGTAACCATGAAAAAATGTGGATCATATGGATGAGTAAAAATTTTGAAAATATACAATGAAAAAAATGTTGTTGATAATTTATATTTTGAAAATGTTTTTGGTTTTTTTTAAAGGATTCATCAATGCAATTGTTCTTCCCTAGTGAAGAAAATTGACAATTAGTCGGGTTATGTGGTTTTTTTAATATTGAAAGAGGAGATTCGAATCTAAATCTATTACCAGATCATATATGCATTTATCCTGATATGCTAATTGAGTTATGGTTAATCTTAATCATCAATGTTATAGTGTTCAGAGATTTTGGTGCCCAAATTGGCCAAATTTTTGTCCCTAGTTGGATGAGGTGTATAGATTATAATAAATGATAAGACCAAAATGCGCTCCATGTGTTTCTTAGTGCTATAACACAATAAAATTAACCTTATTTCGAAATTTATAATTACTTCCACTGTGATTTGAATTCCCAGCAATGCAAATGAATAATAATATTCTTTTAACATTGATAGAAAATAACTCTCCTATTTTAAAAATATTAAATAATTAAAATCCGCAAATTTTTTCATTTTTTATATATTTTAATTAGAGATTAATTAAATATTAATGATGAGATATAATGGGCACACTTTTTCATTTATGTTATTTTAAAACGTATCACATAGAGAGGAGAAAAGGTAAATGTACAAAAAGTTGGATATGTATATATTAAATGTTAGTAGTATGTATGAGTAGGCAGGTGAGAAGGTGAAATCGTAGCCACAAGCAGTGAAAAAAGATAAGAGCTTTTGCTTTAAAAGGGACACCCACTTTCTGGAATTATTAATAATATATTTATTAAACGTATAATTTATTTTTTTTGGTACAAATTTCTTTTCCTAAATCATGCACTAACTTTATCTTCCTTCCTGCTTTTGAGGGAAAAAAAAAAAAATATTTAGATTCCATATATACTTCTCGCACTTGTTGATTTATAAACACTTGCTCTTTCCTATTGGGGATATAATTAATTAATTAAATTAGATAATCATGTATTAATTACAAGTGAAGGATACCAACAAATCTTACGATCAAACATTAATTAAATTAAGATTTACTCCATATACTTAGGGAATCCTTTTAATTTTTTTTCTTCAATAAAATTTGATCAAACCACTATCTTATTCAATATATGTTTCGTTTAATTACTAAAGTTTACTACCATTTGCGATTCACTCTTCTGGGTGAAAAAATTAATGCATACACGACTCGTAATAGATTTAGGTTCGAATCTCTCTTCTCTAATGCTCAAAAAAGTAAAAAAAAAATGTGAAAATTAAATCATAATTAACACTAATCAGTTGTAATTAAGAAATGTTAGAAACTTGGAAAGGAAAATGAAGTAATTACGATAGAGGCTTCTTCCTTTTAAAGAAGGGTAAAAGGCCATATAAGCGATAAGTGAAGAGTAGAGGGGAGAATATTAGAATTAAGGTGGAGTTTGTTGATGAAAAGAAGAGAGAGCAACTCATCAAACATCACTTTTGCACTGTAAATAAAAATAATGAAAAGCAACAAGAAGCGACAAATTCCCTTCTTATGCTTAAGGATTTTAATTTAAAGTTGTCAAGAGATAATCATCTTTTAGGGATTCTAAAGTAGCAACTTCTTTAAGGTTTAAAGAAGAGATGCTTATCTATGTTTTTTTTTTTTTTTTTTTTTTTTTTTTGTAATTTTTAAATAAAATAATGTTGTTCTTACTTTAATTATTCACTTTAATTTTGTTTTAAAAAATTAATTATTTTGAACCCTTATACCGCAACTTTCCAAAGATGAGAATGTTGGGTTACGAAAATCAAAGAAAGAAAAAGTTATTCTTTTTACAAAACGCATCACAAAGCATGAAAAGTAGTGCTTTCTTTTTATATTTCTTAGGGAAGATTTTGCTTTTCCCTTCTAAAGCACAAAAGTTGCTTCT
Source organism: Jatropha podagrica (assembly GCA_947857235.1). Taxonomy (NCBI): domain Eukaryota; kingdom Viridiplantae; phylum Streptophyta; class Magnoliopsida; order Malpighiales; family Euphorbiaceae; genus Jatropha; species Jatropha podagrica. The sequence continues at coordinate 134,578 of CANUEP010102186.1, forward strand.
CCTTTGCACAACTCTTACGTTATGGATCATACCTTAATCTTATCACTCTCTAACACTATTATTATTATTATTATTATTATTATTATTATTATTATTATTATTATTATTAACTTTCTTTTTTTATTATTAGATTCTAATATTAATCACCTTCACATATATAATAATTATCCTTGTCATAAACACAAAAAGTTTCACATGGTCCCACACCCATAGAGTTTTAGATGGAGCATGTTGCTATTTGCCTATTGCATAATTATTTTTCTTTTAATTTTTTTATTATATCATCTATTTGTTTTCTAAATTGTCTAAATTTCATAGACTAAAACTATAGTCCTCAACATCTTATGAGGGCCAATATTATTATTATTATTTCTTTAACAATTATCCTAACCTTACAATAAATATATTAATTTTAATTTACTAACGCCAATCATATATGGAGGGTGAGAAGTTTCGAGTTCGAGTCTTCTCCACCACAAAGTTATCATTAATATTGTGAATATTATTCAAAAAGGAGGACTATCTCCTATGTAGCCCACAATAATATTTCGGCGTAGAAATTTAAATTAATGGGAGAATTCTTAGAACAATTAAAAAAAGGGTTGAGATTTGGATAAAGAAATTTGGCAAGTCTTATAAAAACATTATCTTTGAACTGCATAATTTGTATAAATTCCCAATTGTTTGTATTTAGCTTAATAGAAAATTTCAGAGTAATTAGGCAAAAGAACCCAATTGTAGTAAATAAGAAACTGAAATCCTCAATTGTTCTTTATAAAGCTAATTTCAGTGCAGATCTTTTAGCTAATTTTGCTACTTTAAATTTTTTGAGCAGTCGTAGAATAACATCATTTAGTATTTCGTACTAGCTCATGCATGATTTAAGGAAGTCTCTTATCGAAGGTTGTGTCTTTAGAGTATTTCGTTTAGCTTTTTTCTTCTTTTTTCTAATAAAGGAGAAAACTCTCAAATCCTCAGCTTTTGAGAGCTGCTATTAGCCATTTACCTTTGAAGCAGCTCACCTGCTGGCTTTGAAAGGACTCCACTTTAATACCAACACTCAGTCAAATGTACAATCAAAGTGATAAAAACGAGTACGAGAGTTTGTTTCTCTTCAACTTCAAAGCTTGTTTATTCTTTCAAATCCTAATAATCTTATTCCCTGCCTGCATTTTAACTCAACATCTTCTAGTTGATATTACAAATTTTACATTTATAATTAACTAAGACTAACTAATTATTCTTATTAATGGATATAAATTTGCATAAAAGGAAAGACTTTTGAAAGTTTGATAGGGTGCTTTGCTAAAAAAGGACCGAGTAGCCAGTGTAGTACTGAGTGGAAAAGCATATGATATAAATTGAACTTTATTTAGTTCACACCTAGTAGTTTTACAGGTCATGGTCTCTCATCTGAATCTGAACTTAGACAGTTTGGTAGAGTAGACAGTTGAGGATTCTATTCAACCTCTGTTAGAGAAACATGACTCAACATGACATACAATTGTCCTCAACTTTTATTTTTGTTATGAGAAAACGATTGGTTAGAATTTTCTTTTTTTAAACGCAACATAAATTCAAAAGTTGATTGTTTTGGTATAAAACTTTGATCTAAGTGTTTCTTTTATAACGGTAATTAACTACTTAGTCGAAATCTATGATACAATAAAATCACTTCCTAGTCTTTAATTACAATCTCATCTTTCTTCAAAAAATATTATATTTTTAGTTAAATATCGCATAATATTTTACTATTTGGTCATTCATATTAGTAGGAAGCGTTCAATTTTCCTTAATTTTGTAATTTTTTCTAATAAAAAAATTAATCCAAAGACACATGGTCCACACATAAAAGTCTAGCTACCTATAAGAAGCACATATGATTTATAAAGGAAAAAGGTGTTACTGTTGATTTTGTCTTATGATTTCTAAATTAATTACATTAATCATGATGGATAACTCAGTTATTAAGTTTGAGAAGCCACTTCATTGACCCATTATATACAATCATGATGGGATGATTGACTACTCTAATAGGTCGTCAAATACCCTGTCCAAAAATGCAACTTCTGGACATATAAAATATATCGTGCGGTGATTGTCAGCAGCTTTATTAATCTACTCACTTTATTTATATCGGATAAAATTAACTGTTTTAATAATAATTAATTATTTTAATAATAATTATTAATGCCAAAAGATAATTAAGTGGTAATAATATATACAATCTATTAATAATAAAAAATGACGTTTTATTTCACCACTGAACAACATAATAATAGATATAATATTATAACTTTAATTAAAGTGCTAAACGCTATACGAAAAATTATTTCCTAACAGTGTAATTTATAATTTGTAAGTCAATTGAAATTAAAATTTTCCCTTGAATAAATGCAACAATGCATTCAATATATAAAAAAAAAAAACAGTATATGGCTACATATGTTGTGAGTTAAATGTGGAAAAGGTGAATATCCCCACACTGTCCAATCAAGTAGCTAGAGATTTCTTTTTTTTTTTTTTTTTTTTTCATGCACGATTGCACTTGAATCCATGCATAAAATGTTAGAAAAGAAAAATTGACGGACCACCCAATACATATAATCTAAAAAATAAATTGCAATATTAATTAATGAAAACAAATAAAATGATTCTTATAAGTTTATGATGAAGTTGAAAAAGAAAAAGAGAAGTGTTACATGAAAGATGATAAACGATAATATACAATATAATTTTACACAAAAGAAGCAACCTGTTTCCCCCCCTCCTTCATCTCTAGCCCTAGAAATTAATCCTATATATATATATATCTAAAAAACTAGTTATTAAACAACAAAAATGAAAATCTAAAGATTAAGGGAAAAAAAAAAAGGAAGAAAGAACAAAAGAAAAGCACCTAATTATAATTCGTGAATCTTGAAAATAATCCTTCGATCAACAGATTCAACGAGGCCAATATCATCGATAGACTCATTCTCATAATTACTATCATCATCAATGGAAATATTCAAATCCAATGAAACGCAAGGGCTTGTTTCTTCCATTGTGATAACACCATTGAAACCTCTCTCTTCTTCTTCTTCTCCTTGAGATCCATCTGTTTTTTGTTTGATAGGAGGAGAACAAGCCCTTGATCTTGAACTAAAGCTTTCACAGCTTAAAATAATAATAGCATCGCTCAGGCCAATTTCTTCACCATTAGCATTACTTATCTTTCCTCTTTCAATCGCCCTTTTGAAACCCATTTGTGAACAATAATCAGCTTGCTCTACATCTTCTATCAAGAAAACGCGATGTGGGTTTTTTGACAGTGCTTGAGCAAATCTTTGTATATAACTAAAACTTTGCTCATCTCTTGATCTTTTGTTTCTTGAATCTTCGGTTGAGTCTGCTGTTCTTGTCGATGAAAAACTGCTTAAAGCAATGGAAATGAAGTTATTTTGCGATCCAAACACTAATTTCGCTAATTCTTTAGCTATTATCTCTTTAGCTTCCATATCAACTCCTTGAAAAAACAACCAGGTTTCTTCTTTAGGGCTTTCGCGTTTTCTTTTTACCATGCCAGACCTACATTGCAGGATGGTGCTCGCGATTTCAGGAATTATGTGTTTCTGCCATGGGACCTTCTTCTCCAATGCATTACATATGGTATTTAAGTTGTCTGCATTTAACTCCTTGAAATTGTGTTGACAATTATCCACTTCCATTACATCGCTCGAACAAGTTGAGTTAGGCGTATGCTCTGGAATGTAAATTCGCAAACTGGGTTCTGAAGAAATGTTGAAATGGCGATGTCTTTGATATGACTGTTTGGATGACATAACGATTGGAAAGTCATGATGATGGGTTTGGTGCAAATTAGGGAATTGATGTTCGTATGAGAAAGCAGAAGTAGAAGAAGAAGGCGATACAGAAGAGAATGTGATGGTTTTGTCTGAAGAATAGGGTTGGTGAATTGACTTGCAAAGTGAGTTCCACTTTTTGCAAAGATCTTTGATTGAAACACAGTCCTGAAATATTTATTAAAAACAAAAGACATAATTAAAAATAACATTAATGTATTTAATTTTAGAACTCTTAATAAATTTACTAACGAGTTTTGGTTTAGTGATAATAATTAAAAATAGTCGTGGGAAACTCATGAAAAAAGAAAAAAATAATAGTCTTTTTATAACACATTACTGTTAATTATACTAATAATAGATTTTAACTTAATAGTACTAATTAAAGTCATTTTCATTATATATGAATATTAAATAATTACCTGATCATTGGCGCTAAGTCTTTTGTTCTCATTCTTATATTGTTGAAGCCATGCAGGAAGGCTAGAAGTTGTAGTAGATTCACTATTACTAGTGCTACTAATTTGTAAGCTTCGAGCCTCGGTCTCAAACTTGGCTGTACAATCAGGACAACAGGAGAGTTGTTTTTCTTCTTCACCTTCAAGTATAATCCAGCAACCATTAGACCCATCTTGATCTGCTTTCTTGCTGGTGGACTGACTTTGTATGTCACTGAAAAGCCAAAAGTTATAATAAGCCTTTTTACTAAATGACCAATTTGCAAAGGAAAAAAAAAAAGTTAATAACATATAGCTGTTCTTAATATTTAAGATAGCAAAAATTCGGTTCTCTCTTCCCAATTTTTATAACCAAATGAAAAGCAAAAGGATTTGCTCATTTTTTATACTTTTTCTCTTTTATCGACCCCTCGAATAGGAAGATAACAAGTATAATTACTTAAATTTTAAGTTTGAAAAGGAAAAGGGGATTAAAGAAGAACTTTATTCAGTATTTCTTTTCATTTCATTTGTTCACTATAATAGCTGTTATATACAAATTTAAAAAAAAAAAAAAAACCCTGAGAAAAGAATTATGAACAGTGATTCTTTTTCCTTAATTGAGAAGAAAAGAAATTCAAATCCTTTCATCCTTATACAAAGAAAGAAAGAAAGAAAGAGAGAAAGAAAAGAAGGGTGAAGAAAGAATGGCCTACAATTATATATCCAACTTTACCAATAATAACAGTTTAATTATTATCATTACAATTACCTGTCGGTGATGAGACTTAACCGTAAACTGCCCGCAGGAATTGTAAGAGGATGGAGATTCCAAACAGTCTCAAGTGATGGATAGGTTGAATTGCATTTCATGTATGTTTGAAAAGTTGCAATTCCCATTATCCAAAATTTCCCATTAGTTTCTCCAATTCCACTACCCAATTTCCCAATCTCCATAATCATATGCTCTATTGGACACAATAAACTACCTCTAAACTCAATAACCCATTTAAGATCTCCTAAATTTAAGATAACCCCTTTGTTCACATAGCTTCTAACAACAGTTTTAAGCTCTTCAAGCTTTTGGTCAACCTCAACCCTCGAAAGTTGACCAAAAGAAGCTATAGGAAACGGTAAAAACTTCAATTCTCTTAAAGACTCAGGCACATCTCCTTTAATAATCTTATCCATAACTCCTTTAACAACACCTTCTATAGTGCTAATACACTCTCCTACAATAACAAAATTTTTTTTCCTTTTCTTCACTAAATTTTCTACAACACTCATGACATCTTCATTTCTGATCGGATCTAAAGATGTTATTTTTGGTTTCGAGCCCGATTGAGTACTCAAAGGGCTAGGAGTCTGCGAAAGGACTAAAAGATTGCTACTTTCTTTGGATTTGGTTATACTTAAAGAAGAATTATTGGATTGAGAACAAATTTCTAGAGAAACAGCTTGTTCAACATTGCTTTTGACTTGGGTACTAGAAAAACCAGCTTCTCTCATAACTCGACTGACACTGGGATCATCTAAAATAGATATAATAAGTTGCTCAAGCTCTATTTTAACGGCTAACAAAGGTTGTTGCTGGTTTTCAATGGAGCCACGGCGCTGATGTGCCTGAGCTCGCTTAAAAGCAGCAACTAAGGCATTAGAGATTGAAGGGAACTGTTGAGAGTGAGAGGCTAACATGGGAGTGGATGTAGAAGCCGGAAGGCGATTAAGAGCAACATTAAAGCAAAGTTCTAAAGCTTTACATTGAAGAGGGTGAGAGTGAGATTGAAGACAAGCTGTTCTCAATAAACCAGTAGAAGAAGCAAGCATAGTGTTAGCTACGTGAAGAGGAGTGACTTGAGCATGGCCACGCCTTCTTGCTAGGGTTACGGCTTGTTTAACTACAGTTGCGGCTTCTGCTGTTAGAGCTTGTTGTACTGTGCAACCGCCTGCTCTCATTTTATCTAATTGTTTAGGGTTTGTGGATTGTATTAAGATGAGAAGAAGTAGAGAAATATAAGGAAGGGGAAGGAGAAGGGCCAATGGCTAATGCCTTTCTTGCAGGTGAGGTAAAATTTTGGGGTCCTAAGTAGAATTTGTAGTGGAAAGTGGAATGCATGTGCTGACAAAAGAGAGACGAATTGCGCCAGTATCAAAGGCAATTCAGCTTTTGCCCCTCTCTCTATCTTTCTTTCTTTGCTTTCTTACATTATTATATATATATCTCTGGTTTTCTTAAGTGGGTCTCTCTCTTTTATGCAAACCCATTAAACAATATATATATATATTTATAATACTTAAAGTAATTGTGGAAGGATTTTATCTCAACAATAACTTGGTCCGGGTTTACAAATTAATCCCATTTATATAAATGAGTGCGAATATTTTTATTTGAATATTATTATTATTATTATTATTATATCTGAGCCTAAATTAATTCTACTTATATAAACAAATGAAATTCTTATTATAATGATCGGTTTCTTTTTAAACTATTTAATATTTAAAATTTATTATTTTGACTCGTGAATGCTAAATAGATCTAAGAATGATGTAAAATTTTTTCTCTCATCAGTCTTTAGAGTGCAATTTCTTTCTTCTAACCCTGGTTTGGAATGACAAGAATAGGTAAAATGGAAATTTGGCACTGATTTTAATTAGGTTGAAAGGTAAATGCAATATCATATAGTGAATTTGAGAAATATGAAATATCTTTTTCAGGTGCATCCTCCAAAGTGGAGAGAGAGCCTCTGAAATGAAAAGAGAATTGGGGACTATATGTCTCAAGGAATCGGGAACTGTGTACGATTTTCTTCCGGACTCTGAGACAGGGAATAAAGGCTTTCCATTTCCTTTTTTTTAATTGGATTTTCTTTTTTATATATATTTTACAAAACATATTGACTCTTTTATATATATATATATACACACATATTGCATGGGGATTAATAACCCACAAAACATTCTTTTTTTTTTTGTTTTTTCACTCCATTATTTCATAAAGTGGGAGCTTTGGACCCTCTCTATCTGGCCTTTTTTTTTTTTTTTAATTTCTTTTATTTCCCTTCAAAAATTTAGCAAACAAATCATCAATTGAAAACGTAAGTGATAACGAACTCCCATAGTTAAAAGGGCGATGTGTGATTGATTAGTTTTCTCTTTTTATTAGGAGATTTGATGGGTCTATCAAAGTTTAGCCACTTCTTTTAATTGTTCAATTTTCCAGATTTGGATATCTTTTCACATTATACATATTTTATATTTGTGCAATCTCAATCTTTGATGTTTTAGAATCAGACTTCACATTTTTTTTTAAATTATGAATCGTCAATGCCATTTCCACATCATAATATTTATTATTCTTCTTCTCAGCTCAAATTTGGATTTTGGACAAACATATTTTTGTTTAAGAAAAATTTGTAGCATTAATTAACAATTGCCCTCAAAACGATAAATTCCCATACTACTACATTAGAAATAGTGAGAAATTTGTAATGGAAGAACACGAGATTCATGCCACGTTATATGTTGAAAAGCAACAGGTAATGGGCTTAAAAGAAAGAAAAGACTCAATTAATAATTTTAAATTTATGTTTATCAAAATCTTAAACGACAAGACCCTCTTTTTCGTTGGGTTCCATACCATATATTCTTTCTTCTACTTCCTTCCGTACTCTATCAAAACCACAGTAAATATACATTGTTTTTTACTTACTGTAAAAAATAATTATTTATACCACATACTTTATAATACTATATCTTATCCATAACGTCTTGGCGTTGCTTTTAAATATTTATGATAATACAAAAGATAATTTCTTGTACTGCTTACAACTTGACTAGTACGAGTCAAGTACGTACAGAGTTAATGTTTGAGTATTTATCTCATAATAATAATAATATAATATCAAGCATTACGATTGAAATTTCATCATTATCTTATTTTTATTAATCCAAGAATTATTTAACATAACCGAGAGCTAAACCCGTAACCCGAATGATTTTAATTCAATGAATAACAATATATCATCCTCAAAAATTCTCTTACAAATTGAAGATTTGTTCATCTTTATGTATGTTATTTTCATGTTGCATTTAGTCAATGTGAGATCCATTTATGGTGTTGTAAAATCTGAACCACAGACTCCCTGTGTATATCAAAACCAAGTTGGTCAAATACATCACTAGAAATTCAATATTTGAAAGAGATTATGACTAAAATCTGAACAAAATAATAAAATTTAAAGCAGACAAGAAGGAAAAAAGGGAAATTTGATTGAAGTATATTACAGAAGTAGGCTTTTTAAGTTGTTGCTGTTGAGGAAGGAGATGGGTATGTTGAATTTGCTTTGTTAGGTCGCTAGTCTTATATTCCCTAGCGTGCCTTTGCATAGAAAGGAGAGCTACACTACTTCTACTTATACCTTATCATCTATGTGTTTTAAGATAAATAAACAAATTATAATTAATTAATTAATTTCCTTACACAGCAAACTAGAGATCTCCCTTTCATTCCTCAATCATCTTCCACTTTTACCTATTTCATACAAACACTCTTTCATATATCAGAGTTTACATTTTCAGTCTCAATGTTTCCTTCAAAAGTGAAATTAGTCATAACAAAAATAAATTAACGATTAACTATAATTATTTTCAAGAATTAGGTCGCGAATGCATAGCCACTGGCCAGGCAATTCCATACACCTAGAAAGAAAGAAAGAAAGAAAGAAAATAGCATTTGAACATGACATGACATGAAAAAAACGAGAGGATTGTCAAATCGTTGGGAATGTTTCAATTTCCACTGCTTTCTTTACATACATGTTTTTGACATTTTTTAGCTTTTTTTTTTTCCCATTCTCTTTTGGGTCTAATTCAATTTTTCGAACAAAAGCTATTCATTTTAACCATACATAGGAAGATCTTAAAGACATTGTTAATTTAATAAACTGAGAATCTTCTTTAATATTGTTACTTCATCGACAAAAATTGTCATTTTTTTTGCTTTTTGTGAATTAAAAATCTTAAAATATTCATTTAGTTTAATAAATTCATAACATTTTATACTTGAATATGAAAATTCAATCGCTAATAAAAAAAAAATACTTTTAAAGATGAAAGGAACTGTCGAGATTTGAACTCGTCACTCCTACCTACACGAGAAAAATACTCAATTGTTAAATTAATGACCAACTTTACGTTGCTAATTTTCCATGAATACAAACCCTAAATTATGCAATATAAGTGAAAATGGGTGTATAAAAATATAAGTAGGACCCCAACAAGTAGTCCTTTGGTAATTAACAACAAATAATCCAAAAACTACTAAAGTAGCACTGTTTATTCTTTCTCAGTCACCAAATGCCAGTCAAAAAGGTTATATCTTTGTTGGCCTAAAAAGACATACAAAGCGCACCCAAATTATTTGAACAAACAAAGCAAATTCTGCAAAATGCCACAAAAGGAGTGTTTGAATGAAAGAGAGGAATATATATACTTGCTTAGGATACACCCTACCTAAGTCCTTCCCTAGGCCCATACCATACCCTGCCTCTCTTTCTTTCTTTTCTTTTTCTCAACAATAACGGTTAACTTTGTTTTAAATAAAGAAAATAACTGTAACAAAAGCCATTCCTAACTGTTACTTGATATAATATAAAAACTAGTGGATACCAATATCTAAATACACAAACTAATTTCAACCAGTTCTCATTCAAAAACAATATCTAATCTTCATTGACTTTTTTTTAAAATTGACATTCTCTAAGCCAAATTGAAGCGTGGACAAATATAATCCAGATTGTTATAAAACAATATATACGTATGCTCACATACATTTATATAGGGAATTGTATCAAAGTGAATGTTAGGTGAAAGTTAGGATTATTTGAGTGTGTAATATATATTTTCTCTTCTTTCACCATCACAGCCTTTAATTTATTTTTGGTGGAAACACATTGCATAACAGTATTAGAGAGGAGAGATGAGTGTGTATATAAATGTATAAAATACGGTCTTACAAAGACCAGTACTGCTGGGTTTCTTTTTTTTTTTTTTTTTTTTCTCTTTTGGTTAAAGTAAAGCGACTAGTCGCTCATAAAAGCAATATTAAAAGTAAAATATGGCATTATCTACTCAAAAGTGACATTCATTTTATGCTTTTAAGCTTCAAATGAGCATCTCTGATCTATTATATGTGGCCATGTGGGTGAAAGCAATATCAAAGAGAGAGGGAATAGTTTTAATAGTTAAGAGTTTTGGGCTGGGCGGCAGAGCCTTTAAAGGTTTTCATGGAGATAAAAGTTGCTCTAATTTTGACATGACAGCCTTGTTTATCGTAAAGGTGATGGAATTACGTACCACTCACTCCTTTTCCCAAAAGTTTGCATTTTTTTTATTTTTAATTATTATGCCTAATAGTTGCTATTGATCTTCTCTCATATCTTATTATAACACTTTATGTGGGTTTCATTTAATATTTTCATACTTAATCTTTAATTAATTATATAATACAACTGACTCTCCCTCTCTCTCTCTCTATAAATCTTACTGTTGGTTTCAGAATCTGGGCTCGATGTGGTTCATATGGTCATATATATACTTGCATAGTTATATATGTGTTATTGATTTACAGAATTTCTAACTCTAATTAATGCGGAGCAGAGAAAACTAATGCGTCGTTAATTGTTAATTAAGAATTAAGGTGGTGTCCTAGTGGTTAGCACCTTAATCATCCGTCTGTTTGATTAAAATTCGATCTTCCGTCTGCTTAATTAAAATTCAATCCTCTTTGGACTAGGCACCAGACTGAGGACTGCAATGCTACGATTCTACTTAAAAAGAGCAGTGTCTCCTATCAATACTTGAATATCAATGCGTTATATGAAAGTGTCTTAATTTGGGATGTTAACAGCCGACCTGTGACCCAAACAAACGGTGCAATGACTAACACAGCTAATCGTCTCTATTTTCATTGCCAAAATAGTTAATTGTTAGTTAGAAACATACTCTTAAGGCCAATGAGATGGCAATCATTTGTGTCCGAGCCGTTTATGGTTTTAGAACCAAGTCCAATTGAGCGTCATGAATATTTTAAAATCTCCCTGAACGGACTTTCTTTAATTAAAGATGGGGAGAATGCTAATTTTCTATAGAAATTATTTAGTATAAACGAAATTCATTTGGGACAATTTTATATTCAATTATTTTGTGTCCCTTGGCTTACTTCTTAATTCCGTGCAAAAGCTTGTGTTTTTGTAGCTTTGTGATTATCTAAACCCGGTATTACCCAAATAAATAAAGAGCAACCCAATAACCAGTCAAAACCAGATCTAAGTAACACGCGTCATCTTGCAGTTATTGGACACTGGTAATTGGTCAACAAACACTGTTCACCGCTGATCAGTCACCCTATCTAAGGAACATTACATACAGCCACAGAAACAGAATAGAGGGCTTACCAATAATTTAGCCAAAACCCAAACCTAAAATTTCTAGTTTGCAATTGTACATTTGTCCTTGCTTTAGCTAAACCCAAAATTTCTAGCACTGCAGTTATACACTTGTGCTTGCTTTCACTGAAGCAACCAGCCACTAGTATAGGACTGTACGAGTCTATTCACCAAAAGTAGCTATTTTGATAGCTATTAGATATTGTAATAGCATTCGGCTGTTACGCTATTTTAACAGTTTTTTATAAAAGGTTAAAAGTTAAACGTTACATGAGTTAACTTTTTATAAAACACTTATTTTAACCTTTAAAAGCTAGTTCAGAATGCTATGTTACAGAACACTATAAAAAATAACGATCAGCATTTTAACTTAAAAAGTTATCGCAGAACACCGCCTATATTCAACAAATAGGCTTGTCCTCTCCAGTTTTGCATTTCTATTTCTTGTCTTTCAATTATCTAGTCTCTGCTCATTTATATGGAAAGATGCTAAAATCATTTCACCTCTGAAATACCACCTTTAACTGTCAGTTTAACAAAAGCGAACGTTTTTCTTGCAAACCAAAAGTTACTGTAATATCGAAAGTAAAACCCGTACAATGTCAATAATAAAGATAGAGAAGCTATAATATGACAAGAAGTCAAGAACTTACATGCGAATGTGCATTCACAGGCTTAGCTTAGTAATAGTGCATCTCCCATTTGGAAACAGACTCAACTGACATGTCAAATATGATGAAATAGACATAAAAAATGCATTCGAACAAAAAATATCAAAGAGAAATTTTTGCCAGGAAAAAATGAATGATCGAAAGGACTAGAAAGACAAATGCAATTAAATTGTTTGATATGAATCCACTTTTAAATGGTGATAGAAATTATGTTTTGTTTGTACTCGTTTTCCATTAAATGTTCAAAACTAAATAAACTTGCTTTGCAGTTGATTGTTACACATTTCAAACATAATACACAAGTGACAAGAACAACAACATCAATATCACAATGGTATATTATCACTATGCCTAGAATGCAGAGGTTTCCTGTCCATTTTACATCAACAAAATTTTCAAAGAAAACGAGACTGAAACAAGAACTCATAGAGAGAGAGAGAGAGAGAGAGAGAGAGAGATTAGTTTACCTACCTACTAAGTCTTGCTTTAGAGTTTTCCTCATCTGATTGCTCTTCAAGTAGTGAAGCAAGTGCATTCCTGATAGAAGTTCTCTGCTTATTAGTTTCCTCCAGTATGGCAAAGCGAGCAGCCTCACAAGCTTTTGCATTTGGAAAACCTAGAGTCCATCTCCCATCTACAGCATGATTGGAGCCTTTTGAGTTGTAGCCTCTGGTTTTACTTCCTTTTAATCTTGGGTCAAAGTCTCTTATCCTTAGATGCAACCATGTGGGATGATCCTCGTCCATCTTCGGCTATTTCAAGTGGAAAAAGAAAATTTTAGAAGAGTACTACCTTTTGCAATATCCTTCTGATATTTAAGCAAAGACGAGCAAGCAGAGTAGTTACACATCTCAAGCTTACTACTTTGTACTAAAGATTCCCACTATGGGAATGTTTAATGGCAGTTTTCCATTATAAATAATGTATGTTTGTAGTCAATTACAGAACTCCTTGGGAGATCTGCTGTTTTAAGGACGTACCTTTGTTAAAAAATTAAATAGTATCAATTTCTTATCTCCAATATCACCCATTCACAACACAAATGTATTCATTCATCTTTGTGCAGCGATCTTCCCTTAAGCACCATCATTGTATCTCCTACAACAATTTCTCTTCAACTAAGAGGACTGAAAAACTTACACAAACACCAACGGATAATGCTAGTGGAGGACAAACAAAGCATGAGGCAGGATATTGGCTACTAGCATAACATTTTGAAATCTGAATGGACAGATTTTAGTGAAGAAGATACCATATTCTATCATTGTCTTGCATCAGGACAAAAATGAAAACAAAGAGAAAATTTTTGAATCATGTAATAGGAAACCCAATCAATGGAACACCTCTAGTATTCATGTGCAAACTACAACATGACTTAAGATTCACCATCTTTTAACTCTTTCCAGAACTTCACTAATGCAGGTGTATTATCCCAGTATAGGATATTGTAGTTCTATTGTCCTCATTGGCCTCAATACTTTTCTCCCTGGATCTCTCTGAAACTTGGGTTACTGCAGTTACTCCAGATTCCCCAATAACATTTACGGGGCATGAATTAGCTGTACCATACTTTCTTTTATGATTCTCTGAATGCAGATCCATCTCCATTGTTTGTATAGCACTAACTCAAAGTGATAGCTCTTACCTCTTCACTTCCTAGTCATGGTTCAACATATATTTATACCCTATGACGTTTTGTAACTACTTTTCAAAATATTGTAGGGTTTTTTTTTTATTTTTTTATTTTTTTATTTTTTTTGGGGGTGAAAAGAAAATTTTCATATCTTCCAGATCCTTGCATTGCACTTCTCACTAATCCCTGCAAATTATTTGTCAAAGTGGGTCATTTCTCCTGTCTGCCATAATAAGAGATCCATTATCAGATTTTTTGCCAATAGTGCTGGCATAGTACATGACTTTGCCTAGTTCTACTAGCCTATATGATAATGTATTTTCACTGAATACACACATTTGATGCCTTTCTAAATCCTGGTATTTGTTAGAAGGGTATCACTCAGCCATTTGCCTCATCAATAAAAATTTACTTGAATAAGCATCTTACAAGGCCAATCACGGTTGGCTGATTGACTAATGATTGGAGTTGGACTAATCAGATGTAATCAGTAAAAATCCGCATGGGCTCGGAGATATCATTAAAATTTTGCCCTCCAGAAGCTCAAAGTTTAACAAAGTCAAGACTTACACTTAATGCTGCTAATGGAGCAATGGCAATTACAACTCCCCGTTGACTGCGGAAGGGATGTTTTTCTACAAGAAGCAATTTCCCAGATGTTCCGCTTGCTGCAGGTATCAAGTAAATATCCCTGACTCCAGCGTTTGAAAAGGCAATCCTGCAAGGGATCCCAGATTCTGCAAATATTTGCAAATCAAAGAATGATATTTTGTCATTCGAGCAAAAGAGTAGAATAGTTGAAGTTTTAATGATGCCAACCTAAGGAAATCTCTGACCCAAAGCTTGCAGATGAAAGATCTGAAACGTGGGTTCTTCCAGAATCAACAGGAGGACTGCTCAGAGGAGCTAGCAAGGGGTTCTCAAGCAACTCTCCTTTGCTAATAAAAGCCTTCAACTGAAGATGGAGTATGAAAACCTACACATTTTAACTATGAGTTCCACATTCTAAAAAAGCTTAATTTGCAATGAACAATGTTTCAGAGAAATAACAACTGCATAAAGATGCTCAGAGAAATCTCACTATGCAGCAAAGACAAACAAAAAATAAATACAGAAAAAGCAGGAGGCATTGGCTGTATAGGACAACATATCACATGAGATGTGGTCAAGAGTAGACAAATGAACCAGACCAAAATAAAATATACTAGTTTGGACATCTAGAGTAAAAGCAGACGAAAATTGCAGAACACTGGCCAGGAGTGTGGGGCATGAACTTGATTGGGATGTATAAAGAAAGCATCCTATCAAAATTTTTAAAGCCTTTTTCCATGAATAAATGATGCAAACCTTCACCATGTCGACCATTCTCTGCCAAGAAACATACGAAGATGTTGCATTGCCTGCAAATTATAAATGATGTTAGTTACCTCTGAAAGAATGGGAAAGGTGCAAGGTCATGTGCTATTTTATCAGTAATTTGCAGCTTGTGAAGAAAAATATATAAAAGATTACCGTGAAAACATGCCATACCATCAGTGATTTTCAAGCAAACAGCAAGCTCGAGAAGGAAAAAAGGATCTTTGGATTGAGACGGTTTCTCAAGAGCTGTACATAAAATCATAATAGATGAAATGAGCCTAGAAAACTTGTTGTACACTGAGTATTCAATAGGGAATTATTCCATTTTTTTCCTATATCCATTTGGAGACTATATAGAATACAAAAGGACTACCACATCCCAAGTGAAAACTAAAAACTAGGACATTCAGCTCTAGGCAATGGATTATACCGGTTTTACAGCTTTTCCATTCATTTCTCAAAGTGTCCAGGATATGATCAAACCAGCATCCATCAAGTTCTTTCTGGAAGCGTTCACAGGACTGCTCATATGAGGTCTGTCAACGAGAACTAGAAAATATAAACCTTTAGAAAGTTTGGGAAATAATTCTAAAGTTCTGCATCAATAAGCAATCATAGCAAAGTATATTGATTTTCTCTGCCTCTTAAAATGCAAGATTAGATCTCATAATGGAGTTAAAGCAATGGAACATTTATTTCTAGTTCGTGATGCATGATATTGAGATAGTCTATAAAAGTACATAATAAAAAAAAATGAAAAAAAAAAACTCAGAAAACCATCTCAACCTCCGATGGAAAAAAAAAAACGAAAAAAAAAATCCCTAGACAATAAGATGGTTCAAGACCAGAGGTCCTTTCATCAATTTGCTGGATTGTTGGCCATGGTTGGTGGGCTTCTCAACAAAATAAATTTTGTTTCCTATTGTATCCTTAGTATTAGCATTCTCATTCAAAATTTATTTGCTTCAGATCCACAGAACAACAACCCATCATCATTTCAAATTCTTTTAGATACTCTTTAACACTATTTATGTTATGAAACGATACAAAAAAGATTATATTTGATCCATATATTTCTTTTTTCTTTACTTTTGATATTCTTATTCTAGTCTTTGATTATTCTCAAAGTAGAAGATTTTTCTTTTTATCAAACATATGTGGATCCAATCACGATCTTATAATGAGAACAAGAGATCTTTCTCGATCAATCCCCTTGCCCCCACCCCATTCTAATTGTCTTTTGCTTCATTGTTGAATGCATAGCTATAATGAATAGACTATATTGATACCACAAATAGAGATGTTACAACTGTAATCATGCTCCTCTAGTCTCCAACCATTGGTTCAATCTTGCTCTCTAACTAACTTCAGAAAAAAAAAAAGGAAAAAAAAACAGCAAATGGGAAAATAACCACTAAGGCCAAAAATATTCGCTAGGTACGTTGCTTAGACGTAAAATTTGGTCTCAATAATTTTGATGATCAAGCAATAAAACCAGTGGTGGAAACTGCATTGCATGTCATAACTTTCCAACAGCTCCGGATTGACAGTCACAATTAATTTTCCGAAAGAAAAACTATGAGATAGTGCAAAAGCTTTTGAATGCTAAAAAACCTATTTGAAATTTTGACCAGGTGTGGAAAGCAGAAAGTAATAGCATTATGCAAAGTTCCCCCAAATCTAACTAGTCAAAAGCAAGAAACATCACCTATTTTACTCTAGCAAAAATACTCTGAATATGCAGGCCAACATTAAATATATGTCTATATTAATAAGAGATTATCATAGATCAGCTGAATCCTTACATTAAACATCAGCAAATTATGAGGATCAAGGCTCTTTCCCTGGGAAACTAGTAGCTTGTAAAAAAACCACCCTGTGTGCCATTGTATTTGTACAGAGGTTGGTGATTCACTAGCTAGAACCTTCAATAATGCATTTAAAATCTGTAACATACATATTAAGAAGGTTATGATAGTGAAAGCTACATAAAACCAACTCACAAAGTTAATGGGTGAGCTATCAATGTATTCCTATGGAGGCCATAGAAAGTACTATGGGAAGCATCCTGTAACTAGCAAACCATAAAAATTCCATGGCAAAGGAAAGGGAACAATTATCAGACAGCACCTGTGGCATAAACTTTGCTAGGATACTTCCATCAACCACCTGTGAAGCTGAGATGTCCTGATTCTGGAAATGAATTGTCAGTAATATTAGACTCAAACTGGGCATAAACATAGAAGAACTAAAGAGAAAGAGGACCCTCCTATTAAATAAAAATTCATTAGTTCATCAAGGCATATCTCAACTCAATGATGGATCACTGATAACGGTAAAGTTGATCACAAGCTAGTCTTCCA
Organism: Jatropha podagrica; assembly: GCA_947857235.1. Lineage (NCBI taxonomy): Eukaryota > Viridiplantae > Streptophyta > Magnoliopsida > Malpighiales > Euphorbiaceae > Jatropha > Jatropha podagrica. The sequence continues at coordinate 152,334 of CANUEP010102186.1, forward strand.
GGTATTAGCAGATAAACAGCTTAACCTTAAGCTAACAGTTTTTAAGAATGCACAAAGGTTTATATTGTAGCTGGACATTATACTGCAGATACAAAGCCAGGTAAAGGTGAAGGACCATATCAGCTTATGGTGATGCTTACATTCCCTTTGAATTAAAAAGAGGGGAAAAACTGTTTGAAACTGATGTTCCGTTTATTTTCATACAATAACTTGCAGGAAAATATTTTTCATAATTTTCTACTGTTAGGAGCATATAGAAAAATAAGTTAACAGAAAATATTTTTTTGATCAAAGGAAAATTATTAAGTCATTTTTGAGGAAAATGACTTTATATCTTTAAGAGAGTAAAACATTTTCTAGACATTGACAGACTTATTATAATCTTATCAATTCATATTTTTTAATTTATTAATATATCGGTAGCTACCTCCATCGGCCACCACCACTGACATTCATAATTTACCCTTTTTTTGTATTCTTCTCATATTTAACAATAAAATTTTTAAAATACATTTCTATTATTATTAATATTTTTATGGTCTTATGAATTAAATTTTTTACTATTTTTAAACTAATTTTTAATATTGCAACCAAACAATGAAAAATAGGTCATTTGGAAAATATTTTTCAAGGAAAACGTTTTCTAAAAGGTAAGTTATTTTTCGAAAACAAACTGAGCCTAAATATATAATTTTTTTCCTAATGGACAATGTGTAAGGTAAAAGAAGATTATTGCAAGAACAGAAAGGACAGCTTGTTAAGTTTCATTTGAAACTATTATTATTACAATACTAAATGTAGACATGCTGATGAATATAACTGCAACACGGAATAGCAATTATTTACCATTGCATGCTGTATAGCAGTTAGTCCAATCATTGAAGCTAGTGAATTTTCAACATCTGTACCCAAGAAAAATGAATCAGTAAAACAATGTATTGATTCTTCATATGTACTTAGGTCTGTATAATAAAAAAACAAATAGCAAATAAATGATACCTTTACTTCCTGCTAATGTAAGCAATAAAAATAGAGATGCTAGCAAGAGACTGTGATTCTCAGATAAAATAAATGCCAGGATCCCACTCCTGCATCAGAAACAACCTCATGATAAACACAAAAATACTACATAATGCACACAATATTAATGCACTACTAAAAATAAATCAATAAACAAATAAACAAATTAGCCTACAGCACACTTCATCTGGATAACAAACATAGCATAATCATCTTATCTGCATTAGATGCCATATCAAATAAATGCAGCTAAGACACTGCGATCTTTTTCTTTTGGAACTGACAAGATGATAAGATATCAGTCAGCATGACTAAATTCAAAATCCCAATGAACTGAAAACATTTGACAATAAATGTTCTGCCCGTGACAGTTATACTCTTATGGAATAAGATACACAATTGCACGGGGTTGAAAGTCAGTCATTTTTGTCAAAAATTACAATATCTAGAAGAGTTTTACTAGAGCAGAAAAATTGTGAAGCACCAACACAAGATCAAACACATGCTATAAAGTACTGTCAGACTCTAATCAAGTCCTCAGCGATACACAACAAACTACCTGGTGACATTACAACCAATATACAATTTAATCCCTTGCAGAAAGGAAGAATGCAAAGTTCAACAATTAGAACTGGTCTCTGTCAACTCTCCTACAAAATGGATATTAAATAAAAGATACAGCAATATGCATAAATTTATACCTATACACAACTCTACTTGAGCATTCAACCCACAAGAAAAGGCCAGAGGCATGATCCATGTTGGCCCATCAGACATTCATACGTATAAAAGTTGCCAAACATGTTTCCCAAATATTGGCAACTCTGCCTGCACTCTTTATTGTTTTTCCTCTACCAACCAAATTACTAATCCAACTTGTCTCTTTCAACGATAATACGCATAATTGTACATTTATCCATATAACAGACACGTGATATCACCACATCCACAATATATTGGAGATGTTCTCATTCATCCATAAGGACCTAATATTCAGCTAACTTGCACCAAATTCCAGTTTTTCTGTGGTATTTCACGCAGAATTCAAGATCCCATTTCTAGTTATAGCTATGAAAAATAGAAAATTGCAAATACACGTAATGTTATAACTGGAGAGTGACTGTTTCCTCAATACATATATTTCCATTTGCATCGTGAAAGAAGAACCTCCATTACATATACAATCTACAAACCTTTTTGGACATACATTATCATCCACGGAACAGTTAACAGAATGAGAATTGGATGATACGTTCTTGTTGGAAAGACGCTCATCAATGTTTTCTGCTTCCGTCAGCTCAGAATCAGAACAGACCAATTTTTCCACATCAGTCAAATGGTTGAAAAGTGAATTTACTGTTATGCCTTCACTGGCATCTTTCAGACTACACATAAATGGGTATAGAACAATTTCAATCACAGAGTTGATAATACTTTTTCCGCCAACAATTTGAATCAGAAGAGAAACTATATACAGAGAAGTGACGGCAGATAGATTTGAGACCTGAAACAAAAGAAAAATGTAAATTAGACACTTTGATGCCTGAAATTTTCATTCAAATGTTATTTAACATGCAAAAATGAAAATTTCTCCATTCCTACAATGATGATTCAGTTTCCTAATAATTTCATAGGAACCAGCAGAAGGTCTGAGGAATTTAATCAGATCATACAACTAACACATGCCATTAGCTTAAGTTTCACACTAAAAAGCAAGTATTCCAAAAATTAAATCTCATTAAGTTCAAAAAAAAAAAAGTCAACAAGTTGGATTAAGAGGAATAATATCTCACATCATTCTGCCTCAGTTGAAGTAATGGAAGCAATATGGGCAATACAAACAAGTTTAGTAGATTCTGGGTAACCACTTCACTCAAACTAGATTCACCAACAGAGAGAATATCCTTAAAGTAGTATAGATCATCAACAATTTTATCAGTTTCTACAAGTAGTTCCTTTCTTCTTTGATCAGTGCAAGTATTCCTGCACCAAAGTCAAAAGAATTTTTTTTATATAGATAGTTCGCTTACCACTAAGTTCTATACAATTTATCAAATAACACAATCTTCTCTAAGATAAAGAAAGAACAATACTCTGTAGCAAGGACAAGGCTATCTAAATGAATGCATTGCTGTTTCAAGCTATGAACCAAATCTGAGAAGTATTCTGAAGCTGGAGGAGTTGAAACAAACTGATAAACCATTCTGTCACTAACTGCAACATCAAAATAACTATGTTACAAGCTACAAATCCTCTTCTTTTATGTAGCAAAGTACTTTAGTCAACAATAAGATACCATTGTAAATGTTCAGAGTTAAAGCACGTACAGCTGTCTGAATCATCTTTTCCCCATGTTTAGCAAATTTAAGAGCCTCAGTATACAGGGGAAAAGACACTACAGCATCCTGCAATCAGGGGAAACAAAACATACAGAGTTACATGAGGCCATGGCTAAAATTCAGCATAGACACTTGCAAGACTGTAAGATGTGATCTTGAATCTTACAGATCCAGTTTGTTTTACTCCAATGAATATATGTATGAATTCATATGTATGCATATATGAATCTCTTACAATTCTAAGGAAGACCACTTGCAGCTTATAGACTATATGTAACAAAGGCATAAAAGTGTAGCACCCATGACACCAGGAAGCTAAACAGGATTGTGCGACATTGTTTCAAATTGAACAGAAAACCATCTTTTTCCCTCCTAATTAAACCAGTAGCAATAATGTTCTGCTTTTCTTTGCCCCCACCGGATTGGCAGCATAAAGGAGAATAGCCATCACACTCCCCCTCCCTTCATCCTCTTCACCCATTGCCTAGAAACAGACCTGGGACTTCAAACTCTTTGTATACTCAGTTAACTAATCAAACCAACTACATGTTGCAACAGTATAAGGCAAAAGTACTTAGAATAAAGGGACCGTATAGCTTTGAATTGAGAACAATATACAAGGCCCAGAAAGTTATCAATTATCAAACAACCACAATTAGCAAATGTCTTGTGTAATTACAATAGGCAAAGAATGGAGATTATAAATTTTGCAGTAGCAATTTAATTCAATCAACTTGTCTAATCCAGTTTCATCAATGTAAGCTTATTTACAATGTGATTATCAAAGGCCTCGACCTCAATTTTTCAGTATCAATTTAATCCAATAATCTCTTGTAATCCAACTCCATTAGCGTGTAAGCTTATTTATAAAATAAATATCAAAGGCCTTAACTTCCACAACTTTGTTTTCTTAGTCATCGTGAAACACGTGCTTTATAAACTATGACAACATTAAACTATAAACAATAGTGTAAAAGGAAAATGATTAATCAAATAAGGGGAGAAAATATGAGATGCATGTTCAACTTACCCCCTGAACCTTTACAAGAAGACAAAGCGTGCCACGATTTATTTTGTTGCTCACTGCTCTGATTTAAGATTTAAAAAAAAAAAAGGGCGTTAACTTTAGTCAGGAGAATCATATTGCCACTTCTGTTAATAAAGTCAATCAAAAAGGAGGAGCAACATGGATAACAATGCAATTAGCAGATGAATTCGAACAAAGTTACAATTTTGGAGAAGCAATAACACGACCTTAAAAATGATATGTAATATGGAGCTAGATCTCCCCCATCAAATTTGTATTGATGTGTTATAATGCTGTTGATGTAGTCATTGCTCAAACAGTAGTCTGGGGTATAGAATTATCAAATGCATTACTATACTTGGTTGAAGAACAAGCATTGGAGTAACTATCAAAATATTTATTTAGCACGTGAACTACACGTGGTATAATATTTAGTAATCAATACTTCACAGCTTACAAATTGCATGTTCACTATCCATGTTTTGGATCATTATACTAAGATACTGAAGTAATGGTGCCTCAATTCTTGAATTTCTGCTGATCTTTAGTACACGAACAAACTCTGCCAAAACTTGGTATTCCATAAAGCTCCTGTTGAAGTGGGAAATTAGCTCTTCGAATACATTCAAAATATAAACAAACAAGCCAAACCAAAAAAGATGTTTCATGGGCATTTCATACTCAAAAATTAAAGGATCTTGTCGATCACCATATGTAACTATCTCTACGATGGACTGCAGAAGATCTATAACTAATTCCTGAAGTAGAAAGAAGAGGGACTTTTAGATGATTTAAAAAAAAAAAAAAAAAATCGCAGACTACATCAATAAATCACATGAATTAGAAAGAGGTGACTTGAGTTACCCTGTTATGCTTATCCACAACTTGGATTTCCCTCACTTCATTAATCACATACCTGGGTCCACAAAAAGATATATCAATAACAATGATAATAAAAATAATGTGGAACAAGGATGATGATAATATGCTACATATAACAATAGGAAGAAGTGTGTCCCCAGGAAAATAAATAGCAAAGCTATACAAGTGTTACAAAATTCTCTCTTCTCCTCCACTCTCCCCTCTTCCTTCCTACTTCTCCTCCCGTCCTCTGTCTTGTAAAAACCCAAACCAGCTCCACTTACCAAAGCATGAAAAATCAAAGAATTTTAGTTAACTTCAAAATTTTATCAAGCAAGATCCGATTAATTCTTTAACTCGCTTAGGTATACTTAAAACAATAGTAGATACCAGTTCTTGGACTGTATCATTTATAACTTAAATAGCATCCATGTAGAAATAGTGATGACACCAACTGAGAAACCAATATCACTTGACACGTCACCTAAATTCAACCTATATGAGAAATGAAATCGTGAAAAACTCAAAGTATGAACAGGATATCATAAGGCGTAATGCAAGCATCATCCTTCCATTAAAGACAGTGAAGAATTCATTTCCATTCTTTAATAGAATTTACTTTAACAAGGAACTAAGCTTAACACAAACTGATTACTAATACTAAAGAAAAAAGTAGTCAAATCTCAGTTGCTCCTCAACGAAAAAGTCAACGGAAATTGACAATTAAACTCTATTCCTATATAGAAACAAAGCCTGCAAATTCATTTTTGATCCAAAATTCTAGATAAATCACACATTTCGCAATTGACCATATAAAATTCAATTTAGGTTTCCTCAAACAGATAAATTACAGCAAATATAGAAAACAAGAGCTCATAAATTTTGTTCTAATGAAGAAAATTAGATAGAGCGTACTTGAAGTGATGAAGAGAGAAGCGATCAATGGATCGCCACAGAGAACGCCACATGGTGACAGATCCGAGAAGCTGAAGAAAAATACGGCAGATCTATAAATATTTTTGCGGTTGCGGGCAATTTATTTTTTCTTTTTTTCTTTTTCTTTCTTGAGTGCGTTTGGGTGCGAGAATTGGTGGTTTTTTTGTATGCGATTCGAGTTTTACGAAAACATGCGGTCCGCGCGCAATGTTTGGCCGTTTGGTGGAGACAACGAACTTTCAACGTTTTCTATTGTTTTGTTTTTTTTTTTTTTTTTTTTTTTTTTTTTTTTTTTTTTTTTTTAAATGTGCTGTGTAATTTTTGGCGTTTTGGGACAAAAAAAAAGGGCCCGCAAACAAATCAGTTTGTGTTAAGCTTAGTTCCTTGTTAAAGTAAATTCTATTAAAGAATGGAAATGAATTCTTCACTGTCTTTAATGGAAGGATGATGCTTGCATTACGCCTTATGATATCCTGTTCATACTTTGAGTTTTTCAC
>CANUEP010102215.1:0-19569 GCA_947857235.1 Jatropha podagrica
ATAAATTATATAGAATTCAATTGAATTTTACATCTTAAGTTGTATCATACCAAACACATGATTTTATTTGTAAATGAACTCTTCCTATATAGTATATTAATGTTTTTTTCCTCAAGTTTTCAGATTTGATTTCTTCTTTCCCAGTGTTGGAGAATCTTTTCCCATTCTTTTATTTCCTTTGTTCCTTATAAACCTTAGTTTGCATTTAATATCAAGCTCTCTCTAGTTTCTTTATTTGGTTTTAGCATACTTGAAATGAGTATTGGGCTCCCTTAAAATTTGGATCTCCTTTAAACAATTGCTATAGGTTTAATTGATTGTCCTCTATGTAGATTTTCTTTCACTTTCTTTCTCAGGAAGTATATATTAGCCCATTGGCCCATTATATAGTAATTTAATATTTCATGTATAACATTAATAATTATCTATTTAACAATTATTTTTGCTAATTTCTATCACTATTTGTGTTTTGTATTGCACTTTAAAAAATACAAAATAAAAAGAGAAGTTATGAAAAGATTCTAGGTGTAAAATTTCAACCAATGAAAAGCTTAAGAAGCCTAATAATTATAAATTGCATACCATGTGCTAGATCAGTGTACCAACTAAGATCCACCACATTAAATTAAGTGGTGTATTTCGTACGAGTGCCTGTACCTTGACCTCTGTTCTAGGTGAATGTGGTTTGCTCCATGTCAAAAATATTAGGTGTCTATTTTATATTTCAAAGGAAAAATTATAGTATGATCCCTATAATTTGTGAAATACAACTAGTCCATCTCTGTCTTTTAGGAAATAAACTAAAATGTCTTTAAAGTTTACTTCCGTCATATTATAAGGTCCTTTTGTTCAATTTTTGCATTTTTTCCATTAATACTTTACGAAATATGATAATGCCCTTTTTGTTTTTAAAAACATTGGGATGAACTGGTTGTATTTTTCAAATTATTGGGACTGCATTGTAATTTTTATGGTATATTATTTAAATATCTGTCAGATGACCTCTTTGTTTTTCTTGTTGACTTGATGGAAAAAATGCAAAAATTTGACGGAAGGACTTGATAGTGTAACAAAAGTAAAATGTAGAGACAAATTAATATATTTTGAAAAAACAACTGGACGGACTAGTTTTTGTAAACCATAAGTATCGTACTGTAATTTTCCCTTATTTAAATCGTGCAACTCTAGGAATTACTTTTTTCGCTAATACTGGTAGCTTCCGGTCATCCTAGTACGATAAGAAATCTCTTCACACTGACATGTTTAGTTGTCGCATATGATGATGAAGAAGTAAAATCACTTCTTCCTCGTTATAAATATATGGATCTTTAGTATCTTAACTCATGTTTTGGTCAATGGAATTACGTAATTGGATTATTTTCTAGACATCATCTTAAACAAGGATTGGATATTGACTAAGCTAGTCCATGCAATTTCATTGGGCACCAGTAATTAGATGTGTAACTTATGGTTTGTTATCTATTTGCAGACTGTTCGTTTTAAGAATGAGTTGGAACGCAACATTACAATTAAGCTTGGATATGCAAATGCTAAGATATACAAGTGTGAAGATGAACGTTGTCCCCGTCCTATGTGCTACAAGTGAGTTGCAATATAGGTGAAGCTTATGAATCAGTTAATCATTTCATGTTTAATTTGGGAAATGCATGTGCAGGGCATATGGAAGTGGAAAGGAAGATAATCCCATGTGTGATGTACCTGGATTCGAAAATTATAAAATGAAATTGCTGAGACACGTCTCTTTTGTTGATTGCCCGGTATGGTGAAGCTATATCTTTTAAGTTCTTTGCTTGTGCTGTAGATTAGTACCATTATGGTATTGCATTGTGTTCTTTCCCTGGTTTTGGACATGAATTTCCTATTTCCACAGTTATTCACCCTCTAATGTTTTGCTGCTAGAGTTGTTATACTTCTTTCTTCTCAGCCTTGCAAATTGAAGGGAAAAGCTGCTCTGCATCGAGATTTGATTATTCATGTTTTAAGTTATATGTTCTGTCACTCTTCCTGTAGGGTCACGATATTCTCATGGCTACGATGCTTAATGGAGCAGCAATTATGGATGGTGCATTACTACTCATAGCTGCAAATGAAAGCTGCCCCCAACCACAGACTTCTGAGCATCTTGCTGCTGTTGAAATTATGCGCCTTCAGCATATCATAATTCTTCAAAATAAAGTTGATCTAATTCAAGAAAATGTAGCCATCAACCAACACGAGGCTATTCAGAAATTTATTCAGGTTTAGCAATCCTCCCTCCTTTTCTCTATTTGAAACTCATATTTTGTAAAACAAGTTAAAGGAGTTAAAGTATGTCTATTGTCAGCAATATGGCAAAAATTGAACAAAAGATGAAAACTATATCCTTTTGTTCCTTTAAGAATACGATATGAGATGGAATTGCAATATCTGGAGTTTATTGCAATATCAATTTGCATATGGGTTATTCATTCATTTAATATTTTCTTTTCAGGGAACAGTTGCTGATGGCGCTCCAGTGGTACCAATTTCTGCTCAGCTTAAGTACAATATAGATGTTGTGTGTGAATACATTGTGAAAAAAATTCCCATTCCAGAGAGGAACTTCATCTCACCACCTAATATGATTGTAATTCGCTCTTTTGACGTCAATAAGCCTGGATTTGAGGTTGATGAGATAAAAGGTGGTGTGGCGGGTGGAAGCATCTTAAGGGTATGTTTTAGATAATGCTACTTTATATTCATTCTTTTCCTTGTCTTCTTCTTCTTCTTCATCATTTATATCTTCCTTATTTCTTAATTTCTTTTCAAATTGCATATTGCTTGTATTTGGTTTATTTTTTCATAGGAGGGATGAAAATTTTTTCATCGCGTGATTTCATATTTCAATTTGTTTTCTCAATGAGCAAAGCATTTTTGCAAAATCTGTGTGTGTGTGTGTGTGTGTGTGTGTTTATATTACTTTTTATTTATTTATTTTAGGGACACGGGGATGGGGGTTGAGTTTCCTGATGGAGTTTAAGTGTTATAATTTATTTAAGGGACCTGATAATATTGGCTTGGTTCTTGGTGCTGAAACTCTCCTCTCGAAGGCCGTTTCTGAGGCCATCACATTCATTTTTTTTGTCTTAAAATAGTGATGAGGGTGATAAGTGGTAATGTATGGAAATTCATTCTTTAGTTTAAATTCATTAATAAATATTAGGTTCATAAAAATGCGGTTGATAACTCATTTGAAATGGAGGTCAACTCTTTTTTTTTTTTTTTTCAGAGGTTTAATTCCACATTCATGTGGTTTGTAAATCTAATCAATTAGAGAAACCATTTGTATTTTCAAATGTTACAAGTTCATATCTCCATCCAAGTGCAAAGTCTATGTTTTATTTGTATCATCTTTTCTCAGTAACTTGAGCAATAGCTAGTTTCCATCGAATTCCCGCCGGATTATTTATTTATATTCTTGGCGGGCAAGCCTCTGGGGCGGTAAAGTTTTTGAAATTTGACCTTAGATGATCTCATGAAATGTGATTTTTGCTTGGTTAATAGGTGTTTCCTTGCAAGAGGCAAACTACCTACTTCATCATTCTTATTGTGTTTGAATTGTTGGTATATCGTGCTCTTGACATTGACTGAGCATATGTTAAGGTGTAGCAATGGGATCATAGCAGCCTAACTGTAATATTAGGTTCTAGTTGCAGGATGCTTCCTTGCGGCTATTCTGTAGGCCATATGGAGAGGGATAAATTTGAAGCTTTTATGATAATTAGAGAGGTTTTTATTTTTTTTATTCTTGGGGGGGGGGGGGGGGTGTGGGTGGGGGCGTGTTCTTCTTTAGCAAGTTCTTTGATAGCCGTTAAAAATTATGTTAAATTCTAACTGCTAAAAATAAGTACAAATATGGGAAAAAAAAGGAAAGTGGCTGGAAATTGGAAAGATGGACGGCCATTAAAAAAGTTAGATCAAAATCTAGCAATTAAAAATAACAAATATGGGAAAAAAAAAGAAAGTGTCCAGAGACTGGAAAGTTGGACTGCCATAAAATCTTAGATTAAATTAGATCTAACAATTAAAAAAGTACAGATGCAGAACTGTTACATGATATAGTGGATGTTGATGAAGATGGCTACTGGAGGTCAGAAACCAGGAAGTTTTGCACGACAGTTTTGTTCTTCAACAATGTGTCCAGAATTCTAAATTATCTAATGCTCTTCAGGACCAATTGTTAGAATTCTAAAGTTCTAAATTATCTAGAATTCCTTACTTGACTTGGGCAATTGCCTAGAACCTCGGCCAACGGTGGACCTTCTCGCCTCAAGGGCACCTAGCGCATTCGACAACACTGCCTTCTCTAATGTTCTTGATCTATGCATTTAATTGTTGTTTCCATCGAGTTTGTCAAACTTTCAACAAGCATCTTCTTATTTCTAGCTACTGCAGTAGAAATACCTTGCCACTCTTCCTTGATGGTCTCTTCAATTTGCCTAGTTGCCATTACTTTCTAGGAATCTTGTGATGTTCTGAGAAATGTGCTGGAAGCTTCAACAACTACTGAAAAATCTATTCTTATTGATTCTTTAAACAATAGAAAAATTCATTATTGAACTTTTGGTCTACTTTGAGTATTAGGGTTAGTTGGTCAAGGTATTTTTAAAAGGTGATGTTGCCCTTTCTAAGGCCTATTTGGTAAAATTAGTTGTTTTAGTAGCTGTCAACTGTTTAAGTAGTGTTTCATCAAACGTTGAAGGGAGTAATGTTTTATAATCCGCTCCCTCTAATTCTATACACTATCCAGCCGAACACTATAAATATAAAGATAGTTGTTGCTGAATAGGGCCTTGAACTAGTGGTTTAGTGAGGTTGAATAGGGCCTTGAACTAGTTACTGGTTTATTGATGTCATTGGGTTTCAGAATGATCTGCAGAGTTAAATTTCTTTTGTCCACGAGTAAGCCTTTTTCTGTAGTCTCCTTGACTTCGAGTTGCTGTTGGAATAGAGGATGAGAGATAATTAAAGTTACAGCCAGTTATGACACTGCAACTCATGAAGCATGGGGAAAAAGAAAATTTATAGACATATTTTAAGTCTGAACAAGTATTGGAAGCATCCGCTGTTGAACAGACTGTGAAGTGATCTAATGCTAAGAATATTTTGGAGTAGTTAGAGAGATATACGTAGAACTTATTTATTGCATTTCAAAGCATACATCATATGTCATGGTCTCATGTTTGTGATCTAGTTATGGTCCTATTTGGTTGAATAGCAAAGAATCGAGTAATAGTTAGATTATAGTTAAGATTTTTTTCTTTCCGTTGTTACCTATTTTGAATGATTGAAAGTAATTGTGTATATAACACTGTGATATTTGAGTTTAGGACTCAACCCTTATAAAGTTCTCTTAAATACCAGAAAGTGAAGGTAAGGAAATAACTGGAATACAATTATCGCCTACCACAAGGAAGTTGTACTACCAACTACAATCCCCTGTTTATAGGATTAGATGGGAATTCAAGAAATGAACAAAAAATGAAATAAAATGAGGACTTTGAAGAAAAGGAGTTTATTTCTTGTTATTCTTATTATCTCTATACAATTTTTATTCTATATATACACAAAGAATGGTTTTAATATGGTAGTAATTTAAATAGGAAATAAATCTAAACTAGGAAAGATAATATTCTACAAATCTCTACACTCCCCTTCAAGTTGGTGCAAAGATATTACACATGCCCAATTTGCAAACCAAAGGATGAAACAACTTGGTACTCAAGTCCTTCGTGAATTCGTGAAAACATAAGCTAGTTGCTCTTTTGAAGCCACAGAAAACTTTAATGAAACCTTCAACTATCTTTTCCTTTATAAAATGACGATCAATCTCTATGTGCTTAGTTCGATCATGCTGGACAGGATTATTCACTATACTGATGGCTGCTTTATTATCACAAAACAAAGATGTATCTGCTGTTTCAAACAACTTTAATTCTTTCATCACTCTATGCAATCATAGAAGTTCACAAATTCCTTGTGCCATGGATCTATACTTGGCTTCTGCACTGGATCTAGCAACCACAGTTTGTTTCTTGCTTCTCCAAGTGACCAAGTTTCCACCAAGAAAACACAATAACCTGAGGTTGATCTCCTATCATCAAGGGAACCAGCTCAATCTGCATCTGCATAGCCTTTTATCTTCAAATGACCATGTAAGTAACAACCCTTTACCTGGAGCTTATTTCAAATATCTCAAAATTTGATACACAGCTTCTAAGTGAGATTCTCGAGGGTCATGCATATACTGACTTACTAGACTAACAACATAAACAATAACTGGTCTAGTATGGGAAAGATAATTTATTTTTCCAACCAATCTTTGATATTTGCCTACATTGACTGGACTTCCCACTCCAGCTGGAAGCTTGTGATTAGCTTCAATGGGTGATTTTGCAGGCTCACATCCCAACATATTAGTTTCTTTAAGGAGATCAAGAATATACTTTCTTTGAGAGATGAAAATTTCTTTTTCAGATCTAGTAACTTTAATTTGAAGAAAGTATCTGAACTTTCCTAAATCCTTAATCTCAAACTCCTTGGCCAACAAATTTCTCAAATGAGTCATTTCTTCCGTATTATTCCCTGTCACCACTATATCATCAATATAAATAATAAGTAACGTGATCTTACCTGTATGATGTTTAATGAACAAGGTATGATCAACATCACTCTGAATGTACTAAAAAAAAAGCATGGCTTTATTAAACCTTTCAAACCATGCTCTTGGTGATTGTTTCAGCCCATGTAATGACTTCTTCAACTTGCACGCTTTTCCTATAGTTTTGTCATTAACAAATCCTGGAGGGATCTACATATACATCTCTTCTTTCAAATCTCCATGTAGAAAGGCATTTTTAATATCAAATTGATGTAGCTCTCAGTCAAGGTTGGCTGCACAAGACAATAAGATTCTGATAGTGTTCATCTTGGCTACGGGGGTAAATGTTTCCTAGTAATGAACTCCATAGGTCTGAATGAATCCTCTAGTAACCAATTTAGCCTTGTACCTCTCAATTGAACCATCTGCCCTATGTTTAACTGTGAACACCCATTTACGTCCAACTAATTTCTTCCTTGGTGGTGAAATTACAAGATCACTTGTTTTTTGCCAAAGCTCTCATCTCCTCAACCATTGCAGCCTATCATTTTGAGTCCTGTAATGCCTCTCGCCAATCCTACGGTATAGAAACAGAAGAAACAGACAAAACAAAATCTCCGTAGGAAGGGGACATAGCATTATAGGAGATAAAATGGAAGATGGGATGTTTAGTGTATGTTCTAATTCCTTTTCTAAGACTAATAGGAATATCAGGGTCATTGTTAGAAGGGCTAGAATCAAGATTAGAATCAGAATCAACATGGATTAAAGAAAACTCACCAAGTTCTTGTGCTTCTGTATTTTTAGAGACTGAATTGGAGAGGACGGTTGATTAGAGGTCTCATGCTCGACGGTTGCATCTGTATTAGTCCACCGAGTGTAGGTTTTCAAATCAACTTTATCCAATCTTCCTAGAGTTTTGGGTGGTTGGTCTCTCTTATTGTCTATTTCTATTGGAATCTACCCTTGGAAAGGAATGTCATCTATCACCTCTTCCTTTTGATATTTCTCCCCCTGAAGAGGTGACTGGACAGAAAAATAAGGCTCAAACTCTCTAAAGGTAACATTCATACTCACAAAATATTTTCTAAGGGGAGGATAATAACACTTGTATCCTTTTTAAGTAGTAGAGTAACCAACAAACATACACTTCAAAGCTCTAGGATTAATTTGCTTGGACCATTCTCATGAACAAAACAAACACAACCAAAGACTTTAGAAGGCACAATATAAGAATTTTTTCCTTGAAGAGCCTCTAATGGAGTTTTAAAATTCAAAGTACGAAGAGGCATACAATTAATAAGGTAAGCAGCAGTTAAAATAGCATCCTCCCAATATGGTTTCGAAAGATTCATAGTGAACATAAGTGACCTAGTTACTTCCAATAAATGCCTATTTTTTCTTTCAGCTACTCTTTTTTAAGCACTAGTATTAACACAACTAGTTTGATGTATGATACCATTAGAATCTAAATAGGTATGAAAAACTGTATTCATATATTCAGTACCATTATCAGTTCTTAGAATGTTAACATGAACATCAAACTGGGTGCAAATCATTTTATGAAAGTTCTGAAAACACGAAAAAACTTCACAGAGTGAATGGTAGCAAAAAGAACCAAACTTTTATTATTAAGTGGAGGATAAAGAATGCCTTGTGTGTTTAGCAAGTTCATAAGCATCACATACTAAAGAATCCAAATCACATTTAGTAACTGAAGTGGGAAACAAACATCCTAAAACAGAAAAAGAGGGATGGCCTAATCTCCTATGCCATTGAACAACTTCATGAGAAGGATTTCTAGAAGTTCCTAACAAAGCTTGACTGGTACCCGGATTTGAAAATCGACAAATGTCATTCAGCAGATATAGTCCATTGCGCAAGCTACAACTGCCAATCGTTCTCTCCGTGTTCAATTCCTGAAAAACACAATGATTAGGGTAAAAGGTTACTTTGCAATTACGCGCTTTTGTGATTAAGCTAACGTATAATAAATTAATGGAAAATTGAGGAACATGGAGAACGGGAGAGAGTTTAATATTGAAAGTACAGTCAATAGAACCTGTGCCAAAAATTGGTACAAAAGAGTCATCCGCAATATGAATTTTTCGGTGCCTTGATACTTAGAATATGTGAGGAAATGGTTGATAGAGCCTGTTGTATGTTTATTTGCTCCTGAATCTATCACCCAAGAGGGTTTTGCAATTTTCGCAAGAGAGGTAAGAAAAGCATTACTTGAATTAACAAAACTAGAAGCTGCAGCAGATGAGGAAGATCCAAGCTGTGACAACAACCGTTTCAAGGACTGAATTTCTCTATTAGAAAAGCTACTAGCAGTAGATGGTTCCTCAAACAAAGCTCCACTATCAGATACGTGTGTTTGTGGTCTAGACGAACTGACTCGCTTCCCTCCGTGCCCTCTAGTTGGGCGTCCATTTAACTTTTAGTAGAACTCCTTAGTATGTCGATTCTTCCCACAATAGTCATAAAACAAATGATCTCTATCTGAAGAACCTCCCTTTGCAGCCTGTATTTGTTCTTTTGCTGAATTTGCAATCAACCCTGCTTTATCTAATGTAGATCTGTAAACCATAACACTCCTCCTAGTCTCCTCTTGCTGTACAAATGAGTATGCCTATCGCAAGGATGGAAAAGGATCCTGTCCAAGAACCTAGACTCGAATCTGATCATACTCATAATTTAGGCCAGCTAAAAAATCATACACTCGTTCGACCTCAATCAACTTCTCAACTTGAGTCGCATCATCATCACATTTGGCTTAAAACTCTTGATAATAGTCCAGTTCCTGCCATAACCCACTAAGTTCAGCAAAATATTGGGCGATAGTTAGATCTCCCTGCTTGGTTTCATGGACTTTTTGTCGCAGTTCATACCTCTGAGCATAGTTTCTAGCTTGCGAATAAGTCTGTGAAGCAGCATCTTATATTTTCTTAGCTGTATCAAGCAGTAAATATCCCCATGAAATAGAAGGCTGCATAGAATTTATTAGCCAAGACATAATAAGGGAGTTTTTTTATTTCCACTTATTATAACCTGGATCTGTAGAAACTAGTTTTGGCGCTCCACCATCAAGATATCCCTGCAAACCTCTAGCCTCAATAAATAGCAAACAAGAATGAGACCACGCCAAGTAATTCGTGCCATCTAATGTTACTGCGCTAATCTGAAGTAAATGATTCTCCGAATGAAAAATCACGTCTACCTTTTTTTCGTCACCCATTACTGTCAATCTAAACAATTCAATAGCCGATTCAAAGGAAATTGCAGAACTAGAAAAATCCAGGCACGACAGTAGTGAAAAAAAATGCAGACACGGTAGAACGCAGACATGGCAGTAGTGGTATCTACAACGAAACTACCACAAAAAAATAAAAAACTGGACTAAATGTCTAGTGGGTCAGGATCGTAGCACCAAAACGAAGCCACCAGAGCAAGATTCATCGGCAGAGGTCACCGAAAAAACTGCTATGCCCGTCGGCGCATGAGGAAAGGCCAGTTGCATGATCAAACAGCGACGGGGTCGAGGGGGAACGACTGATCAGCGACTGCTTCTCCTTCTGAGGTGGGCAGTGAAGTTCAACTACCTCCCCTGGTAGTGGCGCTAGCAACTTAGCCTTGTTGCTGAAAAACTCTAGGCCGAAAAAATGCGACTGGGATCTCATACCATATAGTTTTTGAAGAAAAGGAGTTTATTGTGTTATTCTTATCTTCTATATACAATTTCTATTTTATATATACACAAAGAATGATTCTAACATGATAACAATCTAAATAGGAAATAAACCTAAACTAAAAAAAGATAATATTCTTCAAATCTCTACAATGAGAATCAAAATCATGGTTCTAAAAACCGAATTGTACTAGTTGGTTCGACCAATTTAACTAGGAACCGGACAGTGTCCGATCCAGTTACATAAGAAACCAGGGGCTTAAAAAATCAAAAGAAACTAATAAGAATCGAACAAAAACAGGTAAAAAATCGGTGAATTGGACCGGTTAAAAATTGGTTCGTTTTAAATTTGAATTTTTGTGTCTAATTGTGGGCCTTTTTAAAATTTGGGCCACTTAAATGTTGGCCATAATAATTTTTTAATTTTGGACTTTTTTTATTTCAAATCCAAGGCCCTATTATATTAATTAAAATAATTAAAATTTTCAACTTTAAATACAAATATGAAAAATAATATTTATTTTATTGTAGTTAATTCATTTTTTTCAGTATTAAATTTAGTAATATTTTGTTCTTTTTGTTTAAAATTATATATTTATTCTTCTATTTTTTTTATAAAAGTCAAATTTGAGAATGTTTTTTTATTTGATATCAAAATTTTTTTTATCATACACTTTCAATTTTATTTAATAAATATATTAAAGTATTATATATAAAAATCCGATTAAATCTTATTGAACCCTCCAATTTAGTGGACGCCCATTTTCATCAGTTCACTGACAGACCCAGTTTTCAGAATACTGATTAAGATGGAATTGGCCGGAATAAATTTTATTGAATAAAATTATCCAAGCCCATTTAATTTGATTTACTTGAATGACTCTTGAAAAAACTATGAAACACTGCGTGAAAGCCACGTCGTCCTCAGAATTCTTCTTTGTTGTCATTTTTCTTTGTAAAAGCTATTGGGGAAGGGTTTCTTTTGTTCTTTTTTTTTCTTTTATTTTTGAGAAAATGATAAGTTTTTGCAAGTGGGTTTTATTTAATTTTATTTGTTTTTAATTGTTTTGTTCCATATCTCGTTGTGGAAAACAAAGGAATTTTTCCAGAATGTCCTTGGCTTTAAAAGTTAGTAGCTTTTATTCATCTTTTCTGTTTGTTTTCTATAAAGAACTTTGTGTTGATATTTTGGTGAAAACCATATTCGCCGTATAGTTTTGGTGCCTAAGATGAAACCTTCAGTTGGAGAGGTGTATTTTTTGTTTTACTTATTTATGGCAGGATGAGAAGTGTCAAGCTAAAGATAAAAAGGGTTAAAGAGAACAAACAATCGACAAGTGACATATTCAAAATGAAGGAGTGTGATCTTTAAGAAAGGCAAGGAATTGACGATAGTATGTGGCATAAATGTTGTCGTTCTCATGTTTTGTCCAATTGGAAAGCCTACATTATTCCAAAGACAGCAAATTTGATTAAATAAAAACATATTATTCATATTTTTGTCTTTAAAAGATTCACTTTTAAGTGATTAAAGATATGACATTAATTTTTTAATTAGCTAACATTTAATTTAGATGATTTTCCTTTCAATTGTTAGCTAATATTCATATTGAGAACGATAAAAGCTAAATCCAACAAGAGACAAGAATTTCAAGCTATATTTTATAATTTAAATGATAAAGTAAAAATAAATATTTAACTTTTTTAGTAATTAACCAATTACCATTTTTAAAATTGATCCAAAGGTTGTTATTGAACAATTAAAATCTAATAGAGCAAAATAATTTCTTCACCAATACAGAAAATTAATTATCTTTACTATAGTTTCACCCCTTTTTTAAATCTAATAAGAACATTAGTTATTATTAGAAAACTATAAAAGCTGAATATTAAAAATCATTGTCAAATGCAATAAAAAATAGTAGTAACTTTTTTAAATATTTTTTCAGTTTCCAAATTAATTATTTAAATCAACAAGACTTTTTTATACCAATTAAAAATAATTATTATGATAAATGTCACTACTTATATAATTAATTAATTAAGATGAAATATTATTTTATGTATTTATATGAAATTTATTATTTATATTTTAATAAAAAATGATAAGTTATAATACTGCATATAATAAATAAAAGAGAAAATTTTAACCATAATCTTATATTTTGAAGAAAAAAATTACTTCACCGTTGTCTTTCAAAAATATACCCCTATATTTTGTGTCCATTAGATTAAATTCCCCCTCCGTATATTTTTTTGCAATTTTATAGTATAAGTCAAAGGAAAATCTAATATTTCAAAGAGAAAAAGATTTCATCAAAATACCCTTCTTCCTCTTCCTCTCTTTTTCTCTCATGAAACAAATTTGCAGCTCTCTCTCTCTCTCTCTCTCTCTCTCTCTCTCTCTCTCTCTCTCTCTCTCTCTCTCTCTCTCTCTCTCTCTCTCGTAAAACAAATCTACAACTTGTCTGCAGCTTCAAGAACAGAACAACTTCTATTGTGACATCTTCTGAAAATTTCTATAAATGTTCAAAAATGAATAAAATAAAAATTGATATGTCAACTGATAATAAGAATATGGAAAAATTTTTTTATCAATTAACCATTTTAGATGATTCAATCATTTCATAACTTTTCTCTCAAATTCAATTCAAAATCAAGTTAACAACTTGTCATAATAGATTATAATATCAAAACCAATATATTATTTTTATATTTTTACTTGGAAGGATTAGGGTTTGCTTGAGGAAGAGAAGAGAAGGTAAATATGATAAATGGATAGAACTACAGTCAATTGTGTCATTTCATGTGCATTTAGCATCTAAAATCACAAAAACCTGACAGAAAGGCAATTTAATTTAACGGACTCAAAATACAGGGGTATAATCATCTATTTTTAGAAAAACAAGGGTAAAGTGATTTTTTTTAATAAAATACAAAGGCACAACTATAACATTCCCTAAATATAATTGGTGTTTGTTATTATTTTTATTAAATTATTATATCAAGGGTATTATAAGAAATAAGACAAATGAATTTGCATTTAAGAATTTATTTCAAATAAAATTTTATAGAACTCAATTGAATTTCTTATTTTAAATTATAATGTTTGATAGGTCATATTTTTATAATATTTTTAGCTTAGTTTTTATTAAAAATTTTAGTATTTTTAATTACTTTGATTAGTTTTTCACTTGGATTTATTTATATTTTTAAGTAAGTTCCCATGATTCTTGATAAGCTTGATTTGAAGGGTTTTTAGCAGGAAAATAGTCAAAAATTGCATCAAAGAAGATTGGGACTAAAATTGGAAGTCTAAAGCTCGACATGGCCAAGTCAGGGAAGTACATGGGCAGGCCATGCAGTGCCACAGTCGTGGCACCTATTGGGAAATCAACCGGGCCGAATTTAGTTGTTCAGCCCGTGTAAATCTGTGACATGGGCGTGGCCTATGCATAAGCTGCATGAAAATATTAAGAGGACTCATCTTATGCATTGCTCAAGCTCAACCTGATGAAAGAAGAATCCTAAACAGAAAAGAATCTAATTCAAATCAATTTCTTACTCGGATTCGAAGACACCCTATGAAGCCTATATAAAGAGAGATCACCACAACAATTGGGCGTAATCAATTGGATCATTGAATCTTAGATCTTAGACCTTTGTTCCATTCTTTCTTAGTTTTCTCTCTCTTTGTAAGATTTCAAGCAATCAAGTTATGTAAAGAATCAAGAGAGCCGTCTACGCTATTGTTTGACTAGTTTTTATCTCCAAACTCTTAATCTTATTTTATTTCCATTAATTCTTATTATTTATGAAATTATTTTCAGATTTTATTGAGTTTTATTTAATGACTATGTCGAACTAAACTCTTATACTAGGTATTTAATGTAGCTTGACTTCTACCCCAATTTATAATATTAGTTTTATTTTTCTTTGTTCAAGTTATAATTTATTATTGAACTTAATGCTTCCAGATAGAGTTTCTTTTCTTGATTGATTTATTTCATTAATCACTATCCGAAGAAGGATTTTTAGATAAGAAAAGGGTAATAAATTACATGAGAATAATAACTTGATGTGGAAGCTATATGGTTTGACTCATAGGGAGTTTTCATAATTTAATGATCTTAGGTTATGAATTCTTGAACAAACCACAAAACTTAATGATTTAATTCATGTTTGGTTGTACTATTGGGAGATAGGTAATTAAACGGGATTAAAATAGCTAACAATACATCGGGAGAGCTTGTTAGTGACTTTAGGGTTGTTTCCCTTACTTGAATAATTAAAATTGATTAACAAACTAATAAAATAAGTTGGGTAGAGTTAAGTGAAGTCAATATCCCTAGTTGATTTTAAACCTTAATTTCTTTTCATTAAATATTTCTGTTTGAATTCTTTTCTACTATTTCAGTTTATTTTACTTTACTTTTTACAAATATCCTCTTTATTATCATTTAAATAATAGTAGATTAAAATAATTTTGGTACTTGGTATACAATCTTCGTGGGATGAAACTCTACTCACTCTTTATTACTTGTTGCAATTTCATGCACTTGCGAAATTGCTGTCAAGTTTTTAGCACCGTTGCCGGGGATTGGCGTTACCAATATCAATACTAATTAATCTATTATTAATTTAGACATTCATTTTTCTATTATTTTAATTTTTCTAAAGTTTCTTTCGAGTGTTTATGCAAAGATGATCTCAAAATAGTGAACATTTGGTTTTTTATCAAGAAATTGAAAGGACTTGTCTAAGAAATAATGTAGCAGAAGGGAATCGAGAGCGTGAACAATGAAGGCAATCAATCATGGCTGGATTAGAAGACGAGATTCATGACTTAGTGGAGCAAGAGGAACAAGAGATACTGCAGCACCTGTTGGAGCAAAATCCCCCTTCTCTTAATGGAACCACCTTTAGTATCACTAGGCCTAGGGTAGAAGCTAATAATTTTAAGATAATACCAGCAATTATTCAAATGTCCATATCACTAATTTCTTGGATATTTGTGATACTTTTAAACAAAATGGAGTTTCTGAGGATGCTATTAGATTGAGATTATTTCCTTTCACCTTGAGAGATAAGGCACGTGCTTGGTTACAATCTTGCCTTACAGGAAGTTTTACCACATGGGATGAGTTAGCTCGAAAATTTTTTGCAAAATTCTTTCCATCTTCAAAGACCACCAAACTGTGCAATGAGATATTAACTTTTGCTCATCATAATCAAGAAAGCTTATAATAAGCTTGGGAGAGATTCAAGGACTTGTTGAGAAAGTGCCCACATTATGCTCTACCTAAGTGGCTACAGGTACAAACTTTCTATAATGTATTATCTCCTAACATTAAGATTACTTTGGATGCAGCTACTTGGGAATCTTTTGAGAGGAAATGGATTGATGAGGCCTATGATTTGATATAAGAGATGGCGAGCAATAGCCATTATCAAAATTCCTTGGAAAGAAAAAAAAACTGCAGGAATTTATGAGATTGATGTCATAAAATTAGATTTATTGACCATTAATTTTGTTTATTCTATTGTGCAAGCTTGTGATAGGTGTAATGATCAACATGGAGTTGGGGAATGCATGCTGGATAATGTGAACCCTCAAACTTTGGAGCAAGTCAACTACATGATGAATCAAGGAAGGAAGAATTACCCATTTTCTAATTCTTATGATAATAGGTTAAGAAATCACCCTAATCTTTCGTATGGGAATCCAAACAATGCCTTGAATCCACTACCAGGCTTTCCTCTACAAGATAAAAAAGGTACATGATGATCTCCTTACCGCTCTTTCTAAATCTCACATGGAGTTTATGAATGAAACTAGGGAAAATCGCGAAATCCAACAAGCAGCAATTAGGAATTTGGAAATCCAATTTGGACAGTTTGCAAGTATGATGGCCTCAAGATCTCAAGGTACAGTACCTAATAATACTGAGAAAAGTCCTAAAGAACAGGTACAGGCTATTACTTTGAGGAGCGGAAAAGAATTGGAGGAACCCCCGAGAAAGAAAGAAGGAAAGAAAGAGAAGGACATTCCTATCGTGGATCTTGAGGAGAAAGAGGAGGTCAAACCTTATGTTCTACCTATTCCTTTTCCTCAAAGACTCAAGCAATCCAAGAATGATAAAAGCTTCCTCAAATTTCTTGATGTGTTCAAAAAGCTTCAAATAAATATTCCTTTTGCCGAAGCTCTTGCTCAAATGCCTAGTTATGCAAAATCTTTTAAGGAGATTTTGAGCAAGAAAAGGAAGATTGATGATCAAGAAACGGTGATGCTAACGGAGGAGTGTAGTGCAATCATTCAAAATAAATTGTCTCCTAAGTTAAAAGATTTAGGAAGTTTTTCTATCCCTTGTAATATTAGAAATCTTGATTTTGATAAGGCTCTAGCTGATTTAGGTACAAGTATTAATCTTATGTCTTATGAGGTTTATAAAATGCTAGGGATGGGAGAACTAAAGCCAATAAAGATGTCTCTACAGTTAGCAGATCGTTCAATCAAATATCCAAGGGAAATTGTGGAAGACTGTAACACCCATCGCCCAATCTCGGAGAACCAGACGACGAATGTCACATTCGGTGCCGGAGCACCGTTTTACCTTACTTAATAATCTAAATCATATATTAGAAGTGGCTAAGTTTTCATAAGGAGGCAAGTAATTAAAATTTAAAATGAAGGTTTTAGGAAAATTTCTACGAAAAATTTGTAAGAGTTTCCCCTAAAAATCAACTTACCACACAAAGAAAACATATACACTTCCAATATTTATTCCTCCAAATCAATACAATAGATCACACAACACTTCTATATAATCACATAAATCATCTTAGATTCTATCTTAACAGAATATCATCCTTTCAAAGAAATAATTACTAATGATCATTCACTTAAAATGTACATATAGATAAAATATATAATTAATCTCAAATCTCATTAATTTATAACTCAATATTTACAACCTCAAACTTTTTACAATATTTCTATACATGCCATAATTTACATCTTACTACATGTCCTACCAAAAAATAAAGCTTCTTCTCTGATGCTACGGCTCTAATCTTCAAGTGGCACCCAACGTTTACAACCTGCGCATGATGAAAATCAACATGCTGAGTGCAAGACTCAGTGGTGTTAAATAAGGTACTTAAACATATTTTATATAAAAGAAATGCTTAGAAATAAATCATAAAATTTCCATTATACTAAAAATACTTAAAACATTAGTCATATGAAAACTTAACCATAAGTTAACATAATCATAATTATATAAAAAAAGTTCATCGTTATAAATAAATTCAAGATTCGACAAATGTAAGAAAATTTTCATATTTACAAATACATTTCCTTTTCTTTCATAACAGAATAGAACTTATTTTTAGTTTAGGGCTCATATGTATTCTGAAAGAAATATAAGCAGATTTGGTTATGTAGATATCAGAACAAAATTTGGCCTGTGAAAGCGCCACCGGTTGTGGTCTGTGAAAGCAGCACTAGAAAACTAGCCTGTGAAAGCGCCACTGGTTGTGGTCTGTGAAAGCACCATCAGAAAATTGGCCTATGAAAGTGCCACCGGTTGATAAGCGCGCTCTCTTATCTAGAAGGGTTGATAACTCTTGCATATGATCATAGCATAACATAACAGAAAGCTGATAGTCGAGCATGCTCATAAATGGAATAAACCTCATCCTACTACATTTCAATCATACATACTTGAGCCAAAAACAAAACCATTCTTTCATAAATAACCTTATTTCATATACACAATCCATTAGTAATAAATTTCACAACTTAATACTTTTTATTTCAAAATTTCTTTACTTACAACTTGTAAAATTTATCAAAACCTACTCATGTTCCCAATCTAAAATCATACTTTCACAATACTCTTATATGTATAGCTTAGAAGTACTTAAAATCAACACTTAAAGAAAACAAAACATGGCTTACCACCCTAGGGTGGTTTGGCCCCCTTTAGGTCAACAAGGAGAATGAGGTTTCCCTTCCTCAAACCTCCACATTTCAAGTCAATTACTTAATTCAAAACATAAAAACCTTTACTAACACACATCTAGCCTCACAAGTTCATTTTTACAGCTTAAAAGCTTTTTTTAAGTTTTGCAAAAATACATAAACATTAACATTCAAGAGAGAGGTTTTAACCACCATTAACTTACTTAATAACAAGCTTATTTAAGTTGAAATCAAGCATAGAAATTAAATGGAGCAAGGTGCCCTTCAACCTCCATAAGTTCGGCCAACCTTGGAAAAGAGAGGGAAGATGGTTGCAATCTCTTGAAAGAATATCAATCCAAAACACATTTACCATTAAGGGAAATCAAAAGCAAAGAACAAAATCAAAGGCCTTCCTCTTGAGGAGGTTCGACCAAGAGAAGGGGAAGGAGAAGGGGATGCTCTCCTTCTCTTTCAAGCATTTCATTATTCTTAGTAAGCATGGAAAATCACATAACCACAATCAAATGACCAATTCTCCAACACAATTCACATAATTCTCAAAAAATGATTCAAAACCTAAAAATTAAAACTTGAAGAAAATGAAAAGAGAAATGAAATAATAGTGCAATAACCTTTAGAATAAGCTTTAAGAAACTTAGAAAGCTCTAGTCTTTGGCTTTTTCCTTCCCTTTGATGGAGGGTTCTCCCACTTCTTTAAAGTAGGAAAAATTTACATTAAAATAAAAAATTAACAAAAGAAATGGATGTGTGAATACTCAAATTTTGAGGCTCAAAAGGCCAGTTTTGAGAATTCTCCGGAGCGAGGAAAACTAGAAGGTCTGTCGGCCGCAGCGGTGGCAGCCGCCCTTAACGGTGGCGTTAGCCGCTGCGGCTATAGCCGCCGGCGACAGCGGCTGCGGTCGTCCTTGAATACTCAATTTTTTAGGCTCAAAAAGCCTATTTTCCCGGACTGCAAACAGCCTGGCCGGACCAAAGGCCATTTTGGAAATTCATCGAAAGTATGCCAAAATGGTACTTGAAAAGTCCGAAAAATTATGAGGATCGTAGAACTGGTCCCGGAATATTTTTTGGAGGTCCGGAACCCCCGAAAAAGCCTCCGGAAGTGGAAAAGAGAGAGAGGGCGGCCACGCCCGCCCTAAAGGGCGGTCACGCCCGCCCTACAGGGCGGGCCTTTTCGCCTATAAATTACAGCCCCGGGCTCCGTTTTCAGGCATAGTCTGTGTTGACGGACATTCCCTTTCTCCCTTA